>JAHPZR010038451.1:0-56269 GCA_019787425.1 Platygyra sinensis | reverse complement strand
TCATATCACTCTATTTGGAGCCTCTTGTAAGCGACCACCTCTCGTGAGCGGCCGCGGCCACTTTTTGAGCTAAAAGTTTGACATTTTCTATTGTTTTTAACCTTCCGTAAGCGACCACTTGACAGATTTTAGAGCGTGAATTGAATAACAAGGTGGTGTAACATAGCATTTCTGGATGGTACTAGAGACGGAAATTTCTCAATGGGAAGTACCGGCTTTGTTTTCTCAAAATTGACTTTTACATGAATAAAACATTTAAAACATGGAGTAAGTCTCTGCAGTTACCATATGCTAATAATGTGGCAAACTTTTGACCCAATATGGTCTATTAATTAAGATCTCGTATAATCTATTTTGACATTCGATTCTAATAGTGAAATATTTAGTTGTGACAATTGACACTGAAATGCAATCTAAGTTGCAACTGAATATCAAATGGCCCTATACGAACATTCAATTCTGATCTGATATTCAGTCATTGAATTCGGAATTTGGCATGGCACTCGACGAAGATAATTATCGTTCCCGCACACTCAAACAACATGACTGCGAACGGCGGGAATAGAAGAATATTCAATGTCAAAATTGAATGGTACACTGACTGCAGAATTGAACATTACTATTCAATTTTTATTTTTGACCGTATTCACCACTCCATAAGATCTTGCTAGTTGACAAACGTGTATTATTAGGACAGCCTCATGCTTCAAACTGTACTAACCAGAGATGTTTGTCATCACGTGATAATTTTGTTCAAGTGACCAACGGTGCGTGGAACGGCCGAATGTCTGGAATCAATTATCATCAGTATTTTTCCCTGTAGTTCCCAGCCGGGCCGCATTAGTATCATTCAATGTTCCCTTTCTAGACTCGATCATGGCTGCTGAACCAGACCACTCTCGCCTGTTCCAAACGATTGACGAACATCCAGAGCCAATCAGCGCAGAGATGAAGGGTAACCTCCCCTCCTGGCTGACCGGGACCTTGATTAGGAATGGGCCTGGTAGATTCGAGTGCGGCGACACTCCCTTCAATCATTGGTTCGATGGTCAGGGACTTTTGCACCGCTTTCACATACAGAAAGGCCACGTGACCTACAGCAATAAGTTCATACGAAGCGACAGTTATGCCGACTCGTTGAAACATGGAGAATCCAATCACCTTGAATTTGGTTCATATATTCCACCTGATCCGTGTCAGAATATCTTCAGTCGTTTCTTTTCGCGGTTCTGGGCAGATGAAGTTCCCATGGACAACACCCTTGTTAACGTCTTTCCAATGAAGGATAAACTCTATGCAACGACCGAGACCAATTTCCTATTTGAGATCAATCCTGAAAACCTTGGACACCTTAAAGAGAATCGACATCACAAAGGAGTTTCCAGGTAAAGAAGTAAACATGACACTGATCACGTGACTCAATTTTTGGCAAAGGAAAGGGTCATTTGGTACTTAATTACTTAGGTGTTTGATTTAGCAAATACATCAGACGTAGTGCACTACTAGATGGGCTTTTGCGGCTTGGCCCCAAGCAGTCAAACCATATGTCAAGTAGGGAAGTATGAGGGACTGATATATGCATCTCAAAGTACAGAATGGAACGAAGTGTCTTAGACGAGATATTACTCCGACAATTTTACTAATCTTCACGGCGATATAGTCTAAGTGATTTTTCCAGGACAAATGGTTGTCAATCAAAACACCTAAGTAATTAAGTACCAAATGACCCTTTCCTTTGCCAAAAATTGAGTCACGTGATCAGTGTCATGTTTACTTCTTTACCTGGAAACTCCTTTGTGATGTCGATTCTCTTTAAGGTGTCCAAGGTTTCAGGATTGATCTCAAATAGGAAATTGGTCTCGGTCGTTGCATAGAGTTTATCCTTCATTGGAAAGACGTTAACAAGGGTGTTGTCCATGGGAACTTCATCTGCCCAGAACCGCGAAAAGAAACGACTGAAGATATTCTGACACGGATCAGGTGGAATATATGAACCAAATTCAAGGTGATTGGATTCTCCATGTTTCAACGAGTCGGCATAACTGTCGCTTCGTATGAACTTATTGCTGTAGGTCACGTGGCCTTTCTGTATGTGAAAGCGGTGCAAAAGTCCCTGACCATCGAACCAATGATTGAAGGGAGTGTCGCCGCACTCGAATCTACCAGGCCCATTCCTAATCAAGGTCCCGGTCAGCCAGGAGGGGAGGTTACCCTTCATCTCTGCGCTGATTGGCTCTGGATGTTCGTCAATCGTTTGGAACAGGCGAGAGTGGTCTGGTTCAGCAGCCATGATCGAGTCTAGAAAAGGGAACATTGAATGATACTAATGCGGCCCGGCTGGGAACTACAGGGAAAAATACTGATGATAATTGATTCCAGACATTCGGCCGTTCCACGCACCGTTGGTCACTTGAACAAAATTATCACGTGATGACAAACATCTCTGGTTAGTACAGTTTGAAGCATGAGGCTGTCCTAATAATACACGTTTGTCAAACTAGCAAGATCTTATGGAGTGTGAATACGGTCAAAAATAAAAATTGAATAGTAATGTTCAATTCTGCAGTCAGTGTACCATTCAATTTTGACATTGAATATTCTTCTATTCCCGCCGTTCGCAGTCATGTTGTTTTGAGTGTGCGGGAACGATAATTATCTTCGTCGAGTGCCATGCCAAATTCCGAATTCAATGACTGAATATCAGATCAGAATTGAATGTTCGTATAGGGCCATTTGATATTCAGTTGCAACTTAGAATTGCATTTCAGTGTCAATTGTCACAACTAAATATTTCACTATTAGAATCGAATGTCAAAATAGATTATACGAGATCTTAATTAATAGACCATATTGGGTCAAAAGTTTGCCACATTATTAGCATATGGTAACTGCAGAGACTTACTCCATGTTTTAAATGTTTTATTCATGTAAAAAGTCAATTTTGAGAAAACAAAGCCGGTACTTCCCATTGAGAAATTTCCGTCTCTAGTACCATCCAGAAATGCTATGTTACACCACCTTGTTATTCAATTCACGCTCTAAAATCTGTCAAGTGGTCGCTTACGGAAGGTTAAAAACAATAGAAAATGTCAAACTTTTAGCTCAAAAAGTGGCCGCGGCCGCTCACGAGAGGTGGTCGCTTACAAGAGGCTCCAAATAGAGTGATATGACTGAGAGATTTATTTTGGAAAGCTAGTCGCTGGGGAGAGGTGGTCGCTCATGTCGAGAGCTGGTCGACTGAAAATGTCAAATCTCTCAAATTAATAGCCTGAATCAGGAGCCCATCACCTGCCTGAATTTCAGTCGCCGCCTCCTCTCGCTAAGTCCACTTAGCGAGAGCAGGAGGCGGCTGAAATTCAGGCTATCGAATTGAATGTCGCAATTGATTATTCAAATCCCACAACTCTCAATTTAACTATCAGCATTATATAGTTTAATCGGCATACCTGCAAAATTCAACATCACAATTTTTCAATTTTTCTTTTTGACGGCAGTCACACTCCTTACGTTCGAGGCAAAGGTCTGATCCATGCGATGGATTTTGCATCTGTGGAACAAACTTGGAAAGCACCTTCCCTGACGACAGGAAAGATTCACTGATTTCCCTCATGATATGTTTAGACAGATCATGAAATTCTTCGACTCGTATTATTTTTTTTCCTTTTTTGAATACGTGAATGATCGAAACCAATGGTGCGTGCAAAGGCCTGAAAGCAAATTCAACAGTTCAGTCTCGGATCAACAGCATAGCTTTTCCAATGCAAAATTTTGCATCGATTATGTCAAATTTTGGTGCGACACCGGCTGATTTGTCATCCTGCTTTCCTTTCAGATACGGAAAGGAAGCCTTTGCATTTCTCCATACTGCGTCGTTTTAATTAAAATTAAGTTAAGCCATCAATACTTTCAATTTATTGCAGGTATTTAGGTTCGTGACGAGAGGGCAAGGTGGGCGTTCTCAAAGATAGCTGGACGTCACTCGCCGGATTCTCTCTTTCTAGAAAATCTGCTGGTGTACCCCATGACGGATACGAGTGTCCCTGCACGGTCTACGCGCCGAATTGTATTTCTGTTCTATTCTATCGTCACTTGCAATAAAACGTTCATCGCATTACTGGGGGCTACGATTTACAAACGAATAGGGTTAAACAAATTAATTAACATGCAATGTGCCAAATTTAGGTCCTAACTGAACCATTGTCAGGGAACGAAATCAGCATCATAACCCCTTTTTGGAATATATCAGCGGAAAATAACACTGCAGCCAAGTGAAGCTGTTTGGGTCAGTCTTAAGTGAAAGAACTGAGAGGACCCGAGTACTCGAGGAGAGCCACAGTGAATCACTGAACAACTTTCGATTCGATTCGATCGAGCAAACAAGACTAAAAGCCATAAAATGACATCGCATCAAGTTATTCCAAAGTAATATAAACCATGTGTACAGGTATTGAACATAACCATTTCTGCCGTCTTCTCAGTGCTTTAGTTAATTTATAATCAACACTATAAATTCGAGAATCTGTCCTTACCTTTGCTTAGCCGCAGACTTTTTTTCCTTCGTTAACAACTTCTCCACCAGTCAACCGTTACGTTGTGTTCATTACTGGCCGAACCGCTTCCACGTGACGACTAGTGCAGTCGGCCGACGCGACCCCATATAATTATACACCAACAAAGATCAATAAGGCATGCAGTTTTGAATATCCTGGGTCACGATGAGCTGTGCTATCAAACAAATAAGAGCAACACAATTTTGAGCCTGTTTTCTTAATCGATTTTGATGGAAAATCTTTCGGTGGATAAAGGCTAACTTAATGAAAAGCCTTTTACCCAAGCCGACTTCCTTGTTTGGTATTCCATCCTCCCTCCTCAGCCGAGGTACAAAAGACAAGTTTTTACTCTCTTTAGACCAGTGACCGACATGAAAATATTAGTGACGGAGGCCGAGTTGTTTGAAAGCCGGTTGAGGCTAACCCAGGAAAAAAGTTAAGCTGGGTATTAACTTTTCTTGCATAAAAATGTTTTTTGTTTCTTACGTTCTGTGCGGTTGAGGTTATTCAAACTCAAAACTGAAGGAAAAAAACAATATAAAAAGAAAAACTATCGAAAGTTCCAAAACTGAAATCCAAATCCTCGCTAGTCCTGGGTTAGCTTAACAGTGCTTTGAACAACCCCGCACAGGTGATCACAAAGTGCTTCCTGATCTCAATACAACTAATATGAACACTATATTATACTCTACGTCATACATAACTATCACTAATGTGATAGCCTGTTCGCACCTTCATTATAACAAAGTTTCTCGACAACCGATCCCACGTTTTGATGGGAATTGCCATCCTGATTTCTCTTCAGCTGCTGAACCGCCTACTGTGATCTCAAACACTGAAGTTATCCGTTTTAAGGACGTTCGCGCCCAAAAACTTCCCACGTACAGATTTTTTTAAAACTTTGACTGCAGGTAGAAAATGATAAGACTAGATTAAAAACGTAAAAAAAATCGGGGGTCACCGAACTCGTTTTGAAGATAAGGCGTAGCACAGACCATAGCATTTCTAGGATTTCCAGTCATTCGAGGTGATTCTGGCCGGATTCATTACTATCGGCATATATTTAAGTTGGAGAATCATATCTAAGTTATGTGTGTTTAACACAGGATATATAGGCCTATTTGATAGATCTTTGCTACATATGTCATTAAATCAGCTAAAATTAGCCATAAAAACTACATCTTCTAAGTCACGCACACCTGTATCCATGTACCAATTCGACCCTATTTGAATAGTATATGAGAAATAATTAAAACTTCCCACCTACAGATTTTTTTTGTTTTTTAGTATAACGGAAAGAATCAGAAAAGGAAGTGATCTGCCCCCAAAAAAGTGGGGGTCACCGAGCATCCAACAAAAATATTCGCACACCAAGTTAACGCAAAGGTCATCAGCTCTATATTTTGTTGAGTTTTCGACTCGGTGCGCGCGCTTGAAAATGACATGGCACGCGCTTGACCAATGAATAGCGTGCGCAATAGAGATGCGCAGTAGCAATGGGCGCGAACGTCCTTAAGTTCCAGTGTAGCCAAATTTAGGAAGCTTAACCGTTTTAAATGTATTAGCATAGATTTTTTTTCTCTTCTTGCTCCATAATTTTTATAGTTAGACTGAGAAGATATGCCAGACACTCCAAAGAGTGTTTCCCAGTACGTTTCTTTTATGATCTTTTACGTCCATGGCCAACTTCGTGTACCTGAAAAACAAAAAACATCCAATCTCGGGACGATGTTATCCATTTAGATCAGGAGCCATAATCGGGGACGGAGACCGTAAGTCTTGGGGAATCCGCGCGCACCTATGATATGGGACAAATTTTCTATTTTTCGAACAAATTGCGCCGTCCTGACGTAATATATCCACGCCAAATCCACGCACGTGTCGTGGGTTCTAGCGTGGATGCTCTCACTTCAGTTGCGTGATCAAACGGTGAGAGTTGCGAGATTCTCTTGCGGATTTTTCACAGAACCAGGGCGCTCTTTTATGCACTTTTATGCTCTGATTTTATGGAAAAGGTGAGTTTTTCAGGGTCAAAAATTTCTCTAATTTCGCGATTGAATGAATATCTGCTCGTGTCAGTTGTATGCTTAAACTTTTGCGTTTGTCCTGTAAAAGAAAGTTTCTTATTGTTTTTGCCTGTTTGGCGAGTTTGCAAAAGTTCTTGAAAGACAAGTCTGACGAGTACGAGTAGCTTATTTGCATAGTGCAGCGCGTGCACTTTTAAGCCCGAGTCGATCGGTGTCTTCAGACTGTCAACAAATCTTGATGAAAGATTTGTTTCGTTGTGTTTTGGGCTGAGATGCTACAACAACTTTCACCAACGCCAAAAGGCTGATATGTTTCTTTCATATAGTGAAACTTTACACAGCGAAAATAAAATAGACTAGAAGTTTTGATAACTCCACCAACAAAATCGAAATCTTTATTCGAGTTGATTGAAGAAAGCGTCATCGTAACTTTGCTGTCTTTTTCTGCTGTATTCACATATTTTCACCAAGCTTTTAATATGTTCTCAAATTTTTATCAAATTCAAAACCTTGAGTAATTCAATCACAATATTTCCCCGTTTCTGATTTCACACCCCCGCCCCCCTCTTAAAACCACACGAATAATTCAGTATAACCAACTGCTGTTGACCAAATATTGAATCAATGAGGCCGAAAGTGCAGCCCGCTGCAAATTATTGAAACGAGACGTCAAAATGACGTCAGAGGAGCAGATTATTGAACCGTTGACCGAGAAAACCTGGGGACGAGGTTGTCTTATGTTTGGTGAGCGGGAAAACAAAGAGCGAAATGGCGAAACTCCTTTAAGAACGGAGAAATATTTTGAATGAATAATAAAGCAATTATTGAATTCGGCTTTCGTGCAGATCAAGGAGGGTGTTATCCACAGAGACCGAAGGCCGAGGTAGATAACACCCCCCGAGATCTGCAGAATTCTTCATCTCCCACAAAAGCCGAATTCAATAATTGCTAAATATTATATGAGTTCGATGTACGTTTTCACACTTAAGTGTGAAGTCCAATTTGTCATGTTCTACTAACTGTACAAAACAAGCATCGGCAGGCGCTTATTTATCGACAACAGAACATTAATTTTATTGCATTTTTACACAAACAAAACTAAGCAGCATCTACAGACGTAAACCTATAGACCCTTTGCATAAATGGCGCCTAAATTTGAATAACAATACTTGGTACATCCTTAGCCTCACGTTCATGTTTCAAGACAAAGGAAATTTCACATGAATGTGAGGCTAAGGTGTACCAAGTATTGTTATTCAAATTTAGACGCCATTTATGCAAAGGGTCTATTGTCACTTAGGTCTGTTTTAAAGATAGCCTGAGTGGCAGGCCGTAGAAGGGGAGGGAAAGGGTCAAATGGAGCGCTGGAGTTTTGGGAGGGGAGGAGGGAACGGTCCCCTTACCTCACGCTCACGCGCTTCGCGCGCTCGTTTTTCCCTTCCCTTCGACGTCTACCATGCAGGCTAGATTCACCACCGATTCCTCACAAACTTTAGGGAACCAGGTCGTCCACGGTTTGGGCAAATGACAAGCAAAACTCCCTGATGGTAAGTCCCGTTCGGATTGGCCATTTATCATTTACTTAACAACCCCCGTTTTACCGAGAGAGAGCCTAGGACGAGTTAGACCTGATGCCGGTTGGAACTAGTGAGGAATAAGCCAATTCCAAGTTGGTGTTCGAGTCTTCGTGAACAACATTTCATATCGAAATTACTTTTCCTTGCGCGTTCATCGTCACCCGTGTTGCAAATCAAACACATTTCGGAATGAAAGGTGGCGCACCAGGACTCATTTTGTTTCAAGAGGTAAAAAGCAACTCAAAAATGGCCTATTGCAAATGGTAAGCACATTTTCCATTCCGAAATTTCGGTTGGAAATTTTGGACTACCTTTCAAAACATTCCGTTCGTTTCGAAAATTTTCCGTTTGGCCGAGGCAAAATTGATTGTTTTATCATTTACATTCAACAGAGATTTTCGGAATTTTTGTTTCTTTATGGTTTTTATTATCTCTTTGCTGTTTTTCTATCGTAGTAAACGGTTATTTTCAGGTTTCTTTTAATTTAAAGGTAATGTTGTACTCGTACGCGGCCAAAATGCAGTGACAGAAGTCCTTTAATATTAAGCCCTGTTCACATCAAAATCAGTTTAGTTGACCTTGGTTTAAAGATGCTCTGTACATAAGCTGGTTTATTAACGAATTTTTCCAGTAGCCCAAATATCGTTTAGTCCTCAGGGTTTACCTAAATGAGTTCTGTTGGTGTAAACAGGGTATAAATCACTCATTTTTTGTTCCATTTAAACCGGTGCTTAGAAGTCCACTTCTGTCATTCCTTAAGCACTGCTACCATAAGAACTGTTCCATTCTTCGAAGAATTTCAGTGAATGGGGCGAAAGACTGGGTCGAATCACTTTCAGTGAGTTTTTGAAGTCGCTATATTGAATATCACGAACCTGCAAAAAGAAGAACATCAGAATTCTCATTTTAATATCAAAATTACAATATTTAGAGAGCAAGTCACATCAGTCTCAGCTGCGGGTTTTTATGCAGATCCTCGATCTGGTTGAATTGGAATTTGGACTGTTGATTTCAGTGGAGGGAGGAAAACCCCGTGAACCCAGAGAAAAACCCTCACAACAAGGTGAAAACTCAACCCCCACATGGTACCGGGCCACATTGGTGGAAGGCGAGCGCTATCACCACTGCATCACCTCTGATCCCACAATCGAGCTGTATCGATGATACGGGTCAAGATAAGGCACAAATGGTTTTAGTGTTGTTCCTAATTGGTTGAAGAGAGCAGAAATTAATTGCACATATGTGAGCTGCACGAATGGAAAACTTTGAACTGTTTAAACCACAAAGTAAAATGTCAGTTTGGCTGTGTATTTAGAATTCTTCTAAGATCCGAATCGCTTTCCATTCTACCAAAAATTCCTGTTTGATTTTCCGGAAATTTTGGAAAAGAGCAGAAACTCGCGAGGTATAACCAAATTTTTGAAAATTTCTCACCGTGAATTTCTGTACAATTTGAATTTTCTCCCGAAATATTCAGAATATTCCGTTAAATGGTTAGCCTCGGAAATCCAGTAAACTTTCGCAGACAATGCCCGCACCCTTTGCTCCGTTTCAAACGTTCAGGAATTTTTAGTCGATTGAAAAGAGCCCCAGTTTAGATGTCGGCATTCAAGTACAAAAAAGAAAGGCTTCAAATATTCAATATTTCACCTTGGTTGCGTCCACGGACTGAATTTGGTCGGGTCGAAGTTCTGACAACAGAGAATAACACGCAGATTAGTCAAAATTAATTTTCTTTTGTACGGCGTTAAATCTGCAAATTATGATATCAACTGTGCTCTATTTCGCGAAGTCCAGACTTTTATAATCAATACTAATCGCTTTTCGATGGCCACTGTTTAACTGTTTAATTAATACATTTGTAATTATGTAAATTTATTTGTTGTAACTTAGTCTTTGTGTGCTGTTTGTGTCTGTCTGCTTTTTTAGCCTGATTATTGTATTATTGTAAGCCCCCTTGATAAGCCTAGGCGCTTTTGGGGCAAACAATAGAAAATATGTTTAACTAAAAAATAATAATAATAATAATAATAATAAAACTTTCAATGTTTAGCTGTGAATTCATATTAACTAAACTCATGGCCTACCCCTAATGGGTCCCAGCGCTGCATCACGAGCGAGAGCTGTCAGGTCACTACCAGAGTAACCCTCAGTTTGCCTGTTGTAAATAAAAAACAAAAAATGCATTGACACATTGTTCATACATGCATATTATACTGTACATATACAGTAGAGCCTTTCTGTACCTATTGCAGACCATTCAACGGACCCGGGCATAGTTAGGGATACACCATTACTTTTTTGAGAAGGTGGGGGTGGAGAGGGCATTTCCAAAAAGATTCCTGCAAAAAAACTGCTGAATAAAATCGTGCAAGATGAGCCATGGGGAAAACGTCGAACAAGTGCTGTCTACTAACCAGGTTCTGTGTTAGACTTTAAAAAAAAAAGTTCTTACACAAGCTCTTGCGTGTAGAGTGGATGTTTACGTGGCGGGTGTCAACGTGAACGAAAAACGCGTCATAGGATTGGCTATTTCAAAACCCTCCTAGTATGATTGATTCAAAGATAACTTGTGGGTGTAAGGCCTATGTGGGGGAATTAACTCTCTTACATTTCATCCTCACCGGCTTCATATCACTTGCGAGTTGCATTTTTTCTAACTTACCGGCGCTATAATTCAGACATCTTTGTTGGTGTGCTCAATTAACATTAGACTACAAGTAGCCCCTCCTTCGCTCAGTCTGTCGTGTGTGACGCCAAAGAAAACTACGAGAAAGAAATTTTCGCGAGGCCATATTTTTATCGCGGCTTATTTACGATGATGCTCGAATGACTATGTAAAAGAGGGACTACTCAACTCTAAGGGTGTGTTCGTGATCCAAGATCTTTCTGGATCATGGTGCATCAAAGGAACCGGTGAATCCATGGTCAGAGTGGATTCATCAGTTCCTTTGATGCACCATGATCTGAGTGATCTTGGATCTCTGATCCTGATCCAGATCACCCCAAAGGAATGCATCCCATGTCAACATAACATACCTGGCTAACGTCTCCATTTCACTCGAAGACAATGGATTGTGATTTTTTACTAGAAGCTTGCACAAAAGAACTTTCCTTGTCTGAAGGCAAAAAAAGCAAGAAATCAAAACTGGAAACTTGTCTTGTACTTCATTTTGGCATTTAAGGGACAATAGATTCCACACCAAATTTGAAACTCGCATCAGTTCCTTGCGTAATTTCGGAATGGCCTATGTAATTTCGCATTCATAAGGCTTTTATATCATAGACAGTATAAAAATTTTGTGTTTGTTTTTGCTACTATGTTAAGACCTATAAATGGCTTTTAATATACACAGCTCAATCAACAACAGTAAGTTGTCCTGTTCTAACCTCTTTGTCCGGTAGCGGTACATATACTCTTTTTACCATCCGCCTGCAAAACAGGAAAACCCCCAACAGGTCACTAGTAGTACATCACGACTTCAGTGGTTAATTTATCACAGATTTTTCAGTTGAATGCTTCGTATCTATGAGAGACGTTGGACGCCGGATCAAGCAACCCTGCAAGTTTCAACACGCCCTGGTTACGATCAATGTTGCGTTCTTGGCAAGACACTTAACACTCTCATAATGCGTCTCTTTTTAAAAGAGTTAACAAATAGATTCCGAGAAACTGTATGTGAAACCAGAAAAAATGCCGCAAGTTTGTGTTACAAGAAAACAAGTGTACAGAACCACAGATCTACCAACAGTCTAACCCACCTAAGAGCTGCATCATCAAGTTCTTGAGGCCTGTTAGTGGCTCCCATGACTAATATTCTCTCATTGGGGTCAGCAATGACCTGAAAAAAAGTCAAAAAGACGAAAAAACTCCGGTCATTCAACATTCTGATCAGGAATTCTACTCTGAAACCATTCAGGTTAATTTTTGGTTTGCTTTTCGCTTTAACTGTCCAAAACTTTATTTCTCCATTGTTAGTTAAACGAGCTCATTTTAATTTCTCAAGTCTCGAGTATAATTATCAAGATTCCAGACGCGTGTTTCAATGTCCGATTGAGTTTGTCGAGTTTCAAGGGGAGTCTATCGAGCTTCGAGACGAGTGTTTCGAGTTGGGAAGCAAGTCTTTCGATATTCAAGACCACAAGTCTATTATTTTAGACGAGTATCTGGAGTTTTGACAGGATTCTTAATCTTTCAAGATTTGATGGCGGCGGTCATGAACAGCATGGCGGTTGGCTGGTTCTCTCGGTGTAGCGCGTCTCTTGTCCTGGTATTGTTGTTTGCAACATCTCTAAACATCTCATTTGTACCCGAAAGGCTTTTTGATGATGGAAATTTGTTTCTGGCCCTTAATTTAAACTCTGCCAGCTTTCCTGGACGAAATTCTGGTCTACCAAGACGCTCAACAAGTGTTGATTACTGATTTTCTAGACGAGTTTTCCGGGACTCGAGCTGACTCTTTCAAGTTTCAAGACGAGGCATTCACACTTCCGGCGATGAGAGCCTATGAAGTTTGGAGATAAGCCTCTTGGTGTTTCAAGAACCTGTCAACGTATTCACGAAGTGTATGGTAAAATTAAAGATTACAGGGCACAGAGATTTCATGGAATTATCATGACTCCATTGTCAGCAATAAGTGTACTCACTCCGTCAAAAGACACTAGAAATTCTGTTTTCATTCTTCGACTGTGCTCTTGTTCGCCTTCTTTTCTCTCACAGAGTAAAGAATCCACTTCATCTGATAAAAGTAAAATCAACAAACATTACAAAACACCCACGTGAAAAACAATTAGCTAACCATCAAGTGTCTGGGGAGAACTTCTTGAAAAATCGGGTGTGGGTGTGAGACAAACTTCCCAAAACCTGCTTATCCACACTTAAGACCAAAATCTGTGATTTTCCCTACCTTATTTATCACCTGACCAAAACTTGATACCCTATTTAAGACCAAACTGACCAAAATCAATACCCTATTTCCTAACAAAACAGCTAAAAAACCACACCTTATGGGGCTGCACATAATCTTTTAGCCCATATAAGGTAGTATCCCCTGGAGGGATTTGCTTCACTTACCAATAAAAATTATACTTGGTTGAAGCTCTCTGGCCACAGCAAATAGAGCTCGAACAAGTTTTTCACCCTCACCAACCTGTCAAAGAAAACACATTTCATTTACATGTAGCCATGTGCTCTGATAAAAAGTGCGTAAACGGCACCACACAAGACAAGTGGCGTGACGGAGGCGTGACGGAGGCGTGACGGAGGCGTGACGGAGGCGTGACGGTTGTCCTTGTTAAGTTCTTAGGTACAGTACTTGAAAGTATGTGAATATCAAAATACATACACAACGTATTCTAGATAAAATTCTCTGAAAGTTAAACAGCTTGTAACGCAGAAAATTCATTTACATTGTACTTATTACTTGGTAGGCATGGTGGCCTCATGGTTAGTGCTCCTGTCCCTCGATAGAGCAGTCTGGGTTAAAGTCCTGGCCAGCCACATTGTGTTGCATTTTCGGGAAAGACTCTCTCCGCCCAGGCATACATGTATAAATGGATACCGCTGTTCATGCTGGGAGTAACCCGCAAATGTACTAGCATTCCACCCAGTGTGACGTAGAAATACTCCTAGTCCCTTCATGCTACAGGAACCAGGATAAGCTCCAGGGTGATGGATCACTTGGATCATATGGAGACTTCACCCACCTTACCTACTCATTTAGTTACAGTGTAGAAAAAACGTACTCCAGTGGTTTTAAATGTACATGTATTAAATGATCTGCACTGTACATGTACATAAACCCACACATAATATTACTCTTACCCATTTAGAAGTGAGTGAGGACGCACTTATATTGAAAAATGTTGCTTTTGATTCACTTGCCACAGCTTTTGCCTGAAAGAAAGAAAAGGGATGCAAGAATCAATCTTGAGTTCTCAAGCACAAAGAAAAATAATTTACAATTATTTCTGTTTTGTTAGCATGAGCTAAAGCATCATGCTTCAGTGACAAGTATAGAGTTTGCATAATATTATAAGACAAAACTTGCACAGTAAAGGTTCCTCTCTTTTCAGATGCGTTTTTGTAATAATCATTCTGACTTATGGTTTATTCACTGGTTAATATAATATCAATGACTTTTAATTATTTTTTCATCCTAAATTAAGTAAATACAAAGATCAAGTTGGACTAAAGGATTACTGAACAAAGTGCAATGTTTGCATCAAACCACTTAAACTAAAATGTAAATGGTAAAATGACTTAAAACTGTCATTAATGCAAGTGCGGCCGTAACACTACTTGAACAGAGACCTGAAAAAAATTTTCAGGCTCTGAGCGGGACTCGAACCCACGACCTCTGCGATGCCAGTGCAGTGCTCTCCCAACTGAGCTATCAAAGCCACATGAGAGCGGTCGTATATGGGTTAGCCCTTTATATGGGGACGTTTAGACTTGGCCCAAGTACAAAGATGAAAGTAATTTGTCCCATGTACTTGGGCCAAGTCTAAACGTCCCCATATATTGTAAAGGGCTAACCCATATATGACCACTCTCATGTGGCTTTGATAGCTCAGTTGGGAGAGCACTGCACCGGCATCACAGAGGTCGTGAGTTCGAATCCCGCTCAGAGCCTGAAAATTTTTTTCAGGTCTCTGTTCAAGTAGTGTTACAGCCTCACTTGCATTAATGACCGTTATCACTCAGTTGCTACTATGGGACAAATTACTTTCATCTTGACTTAAAACTGTTTATAAGAAAAAATAAGCTCAGCTAACCAACATTGTTTTTCCGTTTCCTGGAGGACCAAACAACAGAAGTCCACGAGCTGGAGCTCTTAAACCAGTAAAAAGCTGTTCAGAAATATAAATATATATATACACTCAGTCATGTATGCAACATCATTTTATTGAGAAAATAAAAAAAAAATTAAAAAATAAATTATTAGGTTATGGCAATTATAGATGTGTTTAAGAACAAATTATATAACATATGAAATGAATGCCAGACTACCTCAGGTCTCAGATATGGAAGGATTACAATCTCTTGAAGTAATTTCTTAGCATTCTCTGCACCAGCTAAAAAAAAAATTTAAAAAAAAATTATAACTTAAGCCATTTTCCGTGTAGTGTTTCTGAGTACACAGTATACACATGTATTTTCAAAGACAGACAGAGAGAATAAACAAACAGAACTGAGTGACAAACAGGCAGGCATGCAGGCAGGTGTAAAAAGTGAGAGAGACAGAGTGCTTAAAGATGAATACATCTAATAACATGAGCTGGCAATCAACATCATGGATGAATAATTATTTACCTATGTCGTCAAAGTGTACCGGGGGCCCACTGAAATTAAAAAAATATAAAATGTAAAGTCTGTCCAAAAGATGGTCAATGACAAACAACTAAATATAATTTTATTTATTTTGGCATAGTAATTTTTATTCCATTAATCCATATGAGGTGTAAAGATATGCTGACAAAGGATACGATACATAAAAATTAATTATCACAGGACACTTCATGAAGCCTGAAGGAGACCCAACTGTACAAGTTCGAAAATCAATACTAAAACTAGTTGATGAGCAAAACAGTCCATAACAGGGAGCTCTTACGACTGAAATTCAGCCAAAGGATCATTCAGAGTCATCACCAAATAGTACATTAATTATGGCCATTTTAAGTGGGCATTCTCCGCGGCCTGAGGATGGCATGGATCAATGTGTTCAACTGATTTGGTAGTTAGCCATACATACATACATTCATAAGCTTACAGCGGTTATCAGTCACACCCGCCCTCCAACGATTTTTTTCCATTTCGAAAACTAAGTTTTGGTGGACGTCAATCAAATGTATCCATGACAATAACGGCGTCAAATTCTCAGAGTATCCGAGTTGCTCTTTCATATCTTTACTTGACTCGTCGATAAACAGAAACTGAGAAGTAAGACTTATAAAATCGTTTGAAGCGCCTTTTCGTTCGTCTCGCTCACGGGCAATGCTTTGAAGCTACAAATTTACAAACATTGTACAACCACAACAACATGAGAATGAACTAAATAGAAATATAAACTTTATTACAGAATGAACTACAAAAGTCTAACTGCTAATCTCTTGCGGCTTTCGTTACCTTTTTATTACTGACATTCCCACGTGCCGTGTGGTTCTCTTGACGGTTTGCTTTGCATATAATTTGCCTGTCTGGTACTAGTATTCCAACCACGCTTGAAACTCGTCAAGATTGATCTCTGCATGCCTTGATTATCAGTATTTTAGCAAGGCGAATGACAAAAATTTCTGCGGTGAAAATAATCTGCATCCATAACAAGCTGATAAATAGTCAATCTCCCACATAAAGCGACTCATTTCTGAGGCCAACTTTTTCAGCTACCTTGTATCTTTCCTTTCTTCAGCTTTCTTCAGCTTTCTTCGACTTTCTCTTTGGCGGATCGCTCACGGCTCTAAATATTTTGTTTCGTATGCCGCCTTCTTCACAAACGTTTCGCTCGCAAAAAGTGTTTATGCTATGCAATTCAAAGACAAACCATGTTTCCTCTACATAAGAGCCCTCCATCTCAGCGAAATTGCAAATTACTTTGTCAGAATAACTGAGCGATTATTCCTGATCCAACGACGATCGAACATGGCCGTGAAACTGACACGACGAAATGAACACGAATATTGTCATGGATACATTTGATTGACGTCCACCAAACTTAGTTTTTGAAATGGCAAAAAAATCGTTGAAGGGCGCGTGTGACTGATAACCGCTGTAATTTATACACTAGTATCAAATTCTTCAAATTATCAAAATAATTATTTTTAACTAATTTTAGTACTGATTTTCTGACTCTTAAGTTGGGTCACCTTCAGGCTTCATGAAACGTGCACTCAACCAATTGGGGACTTTGGTACTCATAAGAGATAAACAGTAGTCACTGTGGTTCACATGCCAAACAAATTTCAAACTCAATCCGTTTTTTATGACTTTTAGTGTCTTAATCCAGAAATGCGCACCTGCTCACGTGGGACTCTGGAGACTCTGGAGTGAGCGGTCCAGATTCAAGCCCTGGCAGGGGACATTGTGTTGTGTTCTTGTAGAAGACACTTTTCTCTTACACTGCCTCTCTCCACTCAGGTGTATAAATGGGTACAGTGAATTTAATGATGCCAGGGGGTAACCCTGGGACAGACTACTAAGTGTCCCATCCAGGGGGGAGTAGAAATACTCCAAGTCGCTCCATGCCACTGAAACCAGGATAAGCTCTGACTCAATGAGCACTTGGTGAATATACAGACTTTACATTTTTTTACCTACCTACAACACTTGTATACATTTTCATGCATTGCTAGATATACATGTATGTACCTTTCTATGATTTCATCCAGGATGTGATCGGCTAATTTGGAATCAATGTTTTTGAGGTGCGAAATTTTTTTCTTGTGGTCATTCAATTGCTTCAATCTGCCATCCTCTGCACCAGCTGTGACACCAGGCCTCCCTGGAGGTTTGGCCTAAAAGAGCAACATCAGAAATTAATGTGTTTTCATTAGCAAGAAAATGACTGCTGATTGCATCCAAGACAGCTAAATGAACTCTGTACATACTCTAGTGTACATAAATTATATGCATATACATGTATGCATTTAGTATATACACACTCAGTGATCTTGGTGTTTTAAGCAATCTGATTGGCTCACTATCTCTGGCTATTGAGCATTATTCACCCCCTACCAAGTGAATAATGCATAAGCCAAACAAAAAAAAGCATACTTTTGATTCACACTGATTTGAACGGTGTTTAAGGACCATTATTCTAGACTGTCACGAGGTTTTTTTGAAGATTAACTGTAGATTTTAAATGTTCAGAGATTCTGTAAATAGTTTCGCGAATTTGCGCATGCTTTGTACCGCTTGTACGTTTTCCACGCATGAATTGAGTGGTCAATTAAATCAATTTTTAATGGTTTCCTACTGAAAATGTTGTTGAGATCACTTCCTGTGTATTATACTGAAACAATTATTCTTCTCAATCTCGGTGAATAGTGGCAGAATATTTACCTTGCCGCTTCGCGTCTCGGTAAATATTCTGCCACTATTCACCTCGATTTCAAAGAATAATTGTTAAATAGTGCACCTCATAATTATACAGCCAACAGTTTGTCAACAAAGATTTTTTCAAACATACTTTGAAGCAAGCATAAATTTAGTAGACAGGGCTTCTTATATTTCCCACAGTCACAGAGCAGCAAATTTCAAGTTAATCAGTGAAATTCACAAAAACACACAAAATGCGGTGAAATTCACATATTTGAAACTTATCTTGGCTGCTAGACTGTTCAGTTACTTTATCTTGCAAATTTATCATGGAACTTTATCACAGTGACGAGTAAACAACATCCAAAAACTACCAGGCATCCTTACAATGTAGATTAATGTTGCGAAACACTGGGCACTCACTGTGGTCACTATGTGAAAAGCTTTGCCATTGGTGCATTTCTCGAGTACATTGTTGTTAAAAGAGTAAATGATGATCTCTGTTACAATTCTGCTGCTGTTATTAATAGACTAACACTAGCTCACCAATTTCCGAGAAAAAAGGCAAAATTACCATCTCAAATTTTCCCGCAGAATTACTAGTTTTAGAAAGGCAAGACTTATAAGTAGTGAACAAGGTGATATTGTTGCTGTTATTTATATTTTTTAGGCTAACAACACTCATCAATTTCCAATAAAAATGGAAAAATTGTCATCCAAATAACGTAAAAATGTTTGTCATATCAGTGCTTGCAAAACGAATCACTTTCCAGTGAAATTTTCCCAAAAAATTTCCATGAATTTCCCATGAAATCAGCCCTTTTTCCCGCAAATTTGTCTCTGAAAATGCACAAAATTTGACCTTTTTCTGGCCACCTATCAGAAGCCCTGACTAGAGGAGACTGCACTGAAGCATTCAGAATCTTACAAGCAAAATACAATGCTCACTATTGTGGGGTTTTTCCTGCTTGTCAATGGACTGCGTCCTGGTACTGTAGGTCTAACACTTGGCACAGTAGATGAAGCACTTATCTTTTTGTCTGTCCGACTTGCACCTTTAGAAGCCGGTTTAGATGTACCATTTTTGGGATCTGCTGTTTTCCGAGGCACTGCTGCCTTACCTCTTGTTGAAGATGGTTTACTAACATTATTCTTTGGACGTTCTGTTTCTTCAGCTTTGACTTGTTCTGTCATATCTTCAATAAGCTTAGCAGCTTCTTGTTCATCAATGGTAGATGCTGATAACAACAGTGCCACTGAAAGCAAAATAAAAAAATATTATTATTTAATAAATACAACAACCATTTATTTTGTTTTGTACATAAAATATTACACAGCAAGAAAAAATAAGTTTAACTTAAATATGCAAAAAAAAGCTACTCAAAAAAACTAAACAAGCTGAGTACTTAGTTACAAAGAATATAATTATGCCTTAAATCTGTTGTAGAAAAAATAAAGAAAAGAAGAGGGAGAAGAAGAAAAAAGATGTAGATATAAATAAAAAAATGATAATATGAAGAAAAAGAAATACAAGTAGTAATAGCACCAGTTATTGACAAAGCATTGTTTAATTAAGGGCGATAATAACTTGAAGAAAATTAATACTAAAGACATCCTGACACCATTAGTAAGATCACATAGCGTATTGTAAGTGCGCACTCTGAACCCTGGCCTCCCAGCATCATTGTTTGGCCTGGTAATTCTTCTACATGAAATTGGGCATACCTAACTCATCTAATCTTTCTCTTGTATTCTCCAAGTTTGATTTCATTTTATTTTGAAGTTTCCTCGCTTTCTGCCATTCCTCACCTGTGCAAAAATGTTTTGTGAAATTTCAGACACTGGTTACAAAGTTACTGTACATTACTGCGCTTGACTGCAGCATGAAACCATTTACTTGTAAGCAATATCTGAAACTCTCAAGAGGTACTACAGTACAAGAATTATTTACTGACACATTAATTTGTTCAATAAGTACTATTAGATTAAGTGCACATTTAGCACAGGAGATCATACAGCCACTACTTATCCAGGTTCCTGTTTCACTTAAAGGCAACTAGGGGTATTTCTATTCCTGTCCACCCAAATGGGATGCTAGTCCACTGCAGGGTGACTCCCAACACCAGACCTATTTAAATACATATGGGTGGAGAGACACGCGGTGAGAGTGTTTTATGTCCTGCTCTAGAACACAAAAGAATTACTTCATCCAGTAATAGATCCTACTGTAGATCAGTCAATGTGAAGTCCAGGACACTAACCATTACACAATGTACATGTAGGTCACCCTGCTTTTGTTTGGTGTACATGGTTACCTCCTACATGTACAGCAGCGTGAACTTCTACTACATATATGTGTTATCAACTCAAGTCTTTCTTCACTGAAATTCTTTTTAAGCTGCATTTAAATACACTTAATCTAGTACCTTCTTCATCACAACCTATTTGAAGACCAGTCTCCAACTCTTTGATTCCTTTTTTGTAAAAATCCACAGCTCGTTTCTTTGTTGCCAGGCCTCCTTTGAATAGTGCAATAAAAAACAAGTTCTTGAGTGATTTCAGGCCAATATAAGCTTACACATGTGGCTCATAGTATTTATAAAATAAGACATCTCTTCATACACATGAGGTAAATAAGTAAGCACATGAAGTCAGACTAGCAGCCTGCGTGGCAGGCGTCCGAAGGGGAGGGAAAGGGGAAAGATGAGCTAGTGAAGTGTGAGAAGATCGAACACGGAGGATCGCAGTAGGGGACGCCTGCAAGGACACTACTGTTTTCTTCATTCCGCCCTCTAATTAAATATGCAAAACCCACTCAACTGTGGAATGTCTGGCTGTCAAAGTTATCCAACCAGAATCACACCACTTCTTTCATGACAAAATCTGTAGGCGCCAATGGGTTCTCGTATTTCTTGTTTTAGTTGTTTTGCATGAAAAAATGAACTTTAAATTTGAAGACCTTAGCTTCGGACGTTGGGAAAGCGAGAAGGGGCAGGGCCAAAAAGCAAGCAGTTGTAACAATGTTTGTAGAGTTTGCCTCATCAATCTAAAAGGAATATAT
This sequence comes from Platygyra sinensis, assembly GCA_019787425.1. NCBI lineage: Eukaryota > Metazoa > Cnidaria > Anthozoa > Scleractinia > Merulinidae > Platygyra > Platygyra sinensis. The sequence continues at coordinate 35,018 of JAHPZR010038451.1, read as the reverse complement.
AGCAAATGTGTGTCTAAAGCTTGTGGAAATATATTCAAACTGTCAGCAAGAAAAGAAACATTCGGAGTGGTCTTAAGCAAATCTCTGAAGAGCTTTGGGATAACACTGATTGCTTCTTACATCGATTCGCAGTCGGCCTGCAGTGCCTGTTCATGTTTCAACTCACTCACAAGCCACTAAACTGCTACTGAGTAGTGTTCTTCTTCAGTGATTGAAGAAATCGCTTATCGGTGGCACTTTCCGCCCATGCACAGACAACGTCAAATTTACCCCCCTCAACGTCTTCCAAACAAACTAGCTTCTGAGCAAAATATCATGGCCTCGACTTCCATAATCTGGTTGCTAATAATTCTGAAAAGAGGCGTTATTACTAACATTGGCTAACATATGATGAATTAGTTTGAAACACTCTCTTGATTTATCCACATTGTTGAAAATAAATGTGAGAAGACCTTAATGGTTTCAAATGACAGGTCGCTGACCAATCAGAAGGATGAATTAAGTAAATCATTAAATCTGACCAATCAGGATTTTTATGTTCGTCTGGTGGACAAAAAAACAAAGAACACAATAGCGTCCTTGCAGGCCGTACCTTCTCCCTCCCACGAACATTTTGACTTTCCTCCCTCCCTTTCTACGGCCTGCCACACAGGCTAAAGTCAGACAAAAAAGTTAAACAGCTTAAAGGACAGTGCCTACTAAATACAAAGGCTTTTGCGCCAGGTTAGGACCACGCGGAAAAAGTAGATCTTTGCAAGGGCTATTTGAATCCACAAAGAAAAATAGAGGTAGCCACGCATTTTTTCAAGATAATTAGCCTTGGATCTCAACAAAAATGCTGACATCAGCATTTTTCTGAAAAAAGAAGAAAAGAATATTTCTACGAAGATTTCCACAGAATTCGCTTTTACATACAGAGGCAAACCCATTTTAAAAGATCTTCAAACTACAGGGAAAATGGTAACATTAAAATAATTTTTGGTACGTTTTCAACAACAAAGTCGTTGCAAAAGCGCTTTTAGCGTCTCTGACAGCCATCCTCTGGTTTAGCTAAAATATAGTCGAAATACCTTTTGCTCACAACCAAAAACTAATCACATGTTGATTAGACTTGCCACTTCCATTTCGCAACATAAAATGCAGGGGTAACCACGCGTTTTTTAAAGTTGTTAATGTTTTTTGAAAACTTTTACGGCGCCCCGTTACATATTTTCCTGTCACCTCCTCAGTAAGTAAGACATTTGTGTTTTTGTGCGCGCACTACGCCATCAACCTGGCCATCTGCAGGTACATGTATACAGTTGGATTTCAGTGTAAATTTCAAAAGATAACACCTAGGTTTTCAGCTGGAAGAAGTTTTCATTTATTGGTTAGCGATATGATGCTATTCTGGTGTCACTGTCACAGGTTCATTAAAATTGACTTGGTTACAGTAGGACAATTTTGCTTTAATTTTAGTCGTGAACTTGGTGGCGTAGTTGATTGCGTCAATGTCAACCCCAGCGTGCGCGCGCTTAAACCATGGCTTGCGTGATGCGCAGAACATGTGCGCACTAACAAAAGTAGGCACCGTCCTTAACACTGTACAACATGTCACAGTTGTTTAAACACTCAATTAAAACCGTACATGTCTTCTCTTAAAGGTTCACATGCACATACAGTTGAATCGAGCGTGAGCCCCTCCACACTTGATACTCAAGACAGTCTGTGCTAAAAATGGTCACATTAACACATTACAGTTAAACAAATAGCTTCCAAGTTAACCAACAAAATCATTAATCAGATTTTCAGGTAGCATCATTTTGGCATTATAGCTCTAGCAAATAATTTTTGTAGCACTATCACTATTCAATATAAGTTGTCTCTTAAAATTCAAGAGTAAGTCATCAGAGGAGATGACATTATTTGCTTTCTGCACAATTAAAGAATAAAAATAAAAATAATTACTATCATTTATAACAATCACTATAATAGCAAAATAACTTGTTGAAGGCCAATCCACGCATCAATGCTCATGAGATGCAAATTTATCCTAATTTTGCATTCTGCAGTTTAAGCATAACATTTCACATACTTCTTGTACATACATACATGTACAATCATGTACAGATATAACACTTATTGTAGATAAAATCCAGTTTAATTCATTGCAAAACACTAGTGTTTCTGAGCTACACAAAGCTCAAAGATCATGATAAATTAAGCTTATATATAAGCTTAAACTTTCAACATTTTTACCTCCTTCCTCGTCTATCTCCAAAGCCTTCGCAATGTATCCATAAGCTTGCTTATGATGTGCTCGAAGACTAATTATCTCTCCAGGTAACCCGTCATCGCTTTCATCCACGGAGTTTTGAGATTTGCAAGGTCCCCTGTCTCGAGGAGACCGAGAGGCCATGTATGAACTTCGTGTGACTTGACGTGATCTGTTTACCTTGCTCTTTTTAACGCCGAACAAGTTTGACCAGAGCAAAGTCACAAACACAAAGTATAGTGTATTCCATAAGGATACGAATGGAGAAGCTACCACTGACAAGTAACTGCCATTACGATTCATTTAAGGCAATGTAAATCATGACAAAGTCTATGAACTCACTTTCGTTTTCTCTTTGATAAGTGGAATTCAGCGGTATTTTCCTGAATGCTGGTCATCTCATGTACGAGTACACAAATTGGCCATTCGGCAAAGCGAATGTCACTTTCATTCCGTCTGATGTCAAGCACTTAAAGTTTTCTTGCCTCTTCTTCTGTTTGAGGAATTTGCTAAAGCCAAGCAAGCTAACCTTTTTGTTTTGCTGCCCCTGTATGTACATTTTTAATAGATTTATATAAAGCCATAAACATGATTAAGACGATGGTCTCTTGGACGATGATGATGATGATAACGATGTGATGTGATGATGATGATGATGATGATGATGATGATGATGACGATAATGATGATGATGATGATGAAATTTTCTTATGCTATCGATTCTATCCGAAAATTTCTTCATGTAAGTATGAAATAAATCAAATTTCCAAGGGGCAACTATCAGACCCATAGTTCCGAGACATAAACACTCTATTGTTGTTATTGTTCACCACTTATTTTTCTTCCGCGCGCTAAGTTTAAAAACCAATTAAATTATTTTCAAACTTCTGAGACGAAAGCCGTGAAAGCCGAATATAAGATTAGTAGTTTACAGAAAAATTTCCACTGACTAGTGCTATCCATCCGGATGTTTTCCGCGGACGGGCACTACATATGGGTTATTATTGACCAAGCTTGTTCGGTCAAGATGGCTTGACATGCATTGGCCAAGTTCTTTTTTGCGTGCTTATGGACCGAGAGAGAGTCGAAATCCACAAACTAAAAAAACAAGGCCGATATCAAGCTATCTAGACCGAAGACGTTTGGTCAATAAAGAATTTAGTATATGGCTTTCGGGGAAATTTTTCCCGCGGAACACAGCGGCAGTCCCAAGAGGGCAAGATATGACTGCATACACCTTTCATCCTGCCCGTTCACAGAGCTAGCCATATAATAAAGAGATTTTTCACATTCTAACGTTGCATAAATTTGAGCGAGGACAAAAATTCGATATTTTGCTCTCGCTCCAATTTGTAGGAACAGTACTTTAGGAAGCTTTGATTCAAATTGATATCATTTTCGACAGAAGTGTATTGAACGGAACACTTCATAACATTAATATTTAAAGCTCGCGCATCACACTGAGTTATTGTTAGAGCAGACTAACGTGGCGGTACGTCATAAAGTTGAAGCAGTTTCAATTACGGTAACTGATTAGCTTTCCTGTCGACAACTGACTCAGTAGGACATAAAAGCCCAACCACGTGACAGCAACATGACGAAAGTTTTGTTGTAAGGAAATTCACTTAAGTCCACGATATGCTAAAATAAGGCTATTAATGTACAAATGAATTTTATTCACTTCAACGTAGAGTTTTCTTTGACTAATGGCTGAAACTAATAATAATAACAATAATAATAATAATAATAACAATAATAATAATAATAATAATAATAATAAACTAGTCGCTTACTTCTCTCTGACACTAGCTAAACGTAAATCCAAGTCTACCCAAGATCAAAAGCTGCCAGAATCGCGAGTACGAGGAGTGCAGGCTAGTTTTCAGCACAGTGGCTGCATGGTGTAATGTGTGTACGTACATTCCTACGTTCGTACGTTCGTACTTTGTTACGTTCGTACGTTCGTACTTTCTTACGTTCGTATACGTTCGTAGGTTCTACGCTCGTACCTTCGTAAGCGTTCGTACCTTCGTACGTTCGTGCGTTCACACTAACAAGAAATATTGCATACAAACGTGTTAAGACAGATAAAGTTGGCCGAAACAGAAAACCGCGCATGAAAAGTCTAAAATTGTCGTTAAAAATGAAAGTAAAGGCATTGATAACTTTTCTCACCGGACTGACTGTATTGAAAATCCAACACTACACCCGACACCATCACATTATCTCTTAGCTAATAAATTGGTGGTAATCCTAAATTGCCCTTGACAAATTTTTCGTTCCTCTCTTTAAATCTGAATAATTAATTTAGTAGTATACATGTACGTATAAGATGAAAAAACACCAAAGAGAAAATAATAAACCAGAAGGGAATAAGGATAAAAGGATGGAGAAGATTGACACGGATTGTATTTAGTCAACTGATGACCTAGAAAAATTAAGGCAAATATTTCAAGTTGCGGAAACCATAATGTAGCTATATCAAGTATTACAAAAGGCCAAATTGAGCAAATTTTATTGTTGTCTCGATTTGGGAGCAACGAGGCTAAAAACCGTCCCTTCTGCCTACGACTGCATGTTTCCATACGATATAGAGGATATTAAACGGTGGCGAGAAGATATGAATTTATGTTCGAGGGGCAAGAACAATATCTCACTGTTTCGCTGCACTAGCTGACTCGTGAGATATTGTTCTTGCAACTTGAACATAAAACTCATATCTTCGACATACTGATGACGGCGTTTTGGACGATTTTCAGAAGATTTCCCACCACTTTTCGAAGATTTCCGAATATTCTCCAAAATTTGTCCGAAGGTCACACGAAACGTTGCCGAACATGTTCGAAGATTACCGAAGAGAACCAAAGACGTTCGAGGAAGATCCGAGGACGTTTCGATGATACACCAAGGAATTTAAGTACAATTGATATTGAATTTAAGTGCAACTTGATATTGTGAAATCATCGATATGTCCACTAGTGAGGATATGGAAAATACACCACTCAAGTCCCGGATGTGGTTTCGTATGAATTTACGAGTGGTGTATTTTCCAGTATAATACTCGCGTCTATATAATATTAGTAGAATTCTACTAGTATACTAATGCAAATGCTGCAATCTGATTGGCTGAGCTACTCGTATACTATCAGCTATTAGAGTACAGTGGCTGCCGGTTGTCCACGAACTGCAGTTGTTATAGTTTTTCCGAAGTTTTTAAAGGAATTTTGGATGCAAACGGGTAATTAAATTCCTGAGAAGACCACAAGAAGCACATTTACGGTTTCTTGACTTAAAAAACTTGAAAACTATATTGAAAAAGCGGGTACGCAAAGTGCAAATTTGCCAAGGACAGTTCGATACGATAACTTTGTTTAAAGGTAAAGTTCAATAATGCGTGGGAAAATCATTGGAAACCGTTATTTGCCTTAATTTCAGTTAGAATTCTACTAAAACAATTAGATTATGAGCTCGAGATTTCTATGAGGCGATAGTTGATTCGGCTTTCGGCCTCATCAACTATCACCTCATAGAAATCTCGAGCTCATAATCTAATTGTTAAAAAGAGGAAACAAGGAGTCTCATTATGACCAATCAGCAATGAAATTGTCTTTCTTTTGTAGTATTGATTGGCGGTGAATACTGAATTTATTTAACTGTACAGGTGCTTATATATCTATATGTAGACTCTGTTATGCTCTGTCAAATCAATTTTCTAAGGGAACCATTTTGGCCTCCCGTAGCTAGATCTTGCACTATTTTCACAGAGGGGAAGGTTTTCCTGCTCTGACACTGGTGTAAAATGCAGTCATATTTTTCGTATTTTACTTTATTTCTCGTGATTCCTCCGAGGGCGGAACAAAGCCAACTTGACGTAAGCCGTGGTTTAAAGCGAGGCGTTCATGTGCAGGGAAATCGAGGTTCGTACGGCAATTTTGCAGTCGACAAGTTTCATCGCCTTGCAGTATCAGTTGGTTCATCGACTGTTGTGAGCAATTACAGAGAATGCGCTCTGAGCTGTGTCAACACACCGCCCTGTTTTTCGTTCAATGTCGCTGCGACTACAGTTCGCGCAGATGGTAAATACCAATGTGAATTGTTAAACGAAGACAAGTATTCTGCAAACCCAGTCCAACTTGTTATCTCGCAAGAACACCATCATTACAGCATCAAGGTATAAATATCATTTTATTTCCCTCATACAGCTTATATAACTTGAAAATACTAAGTCGTTTTTTAAAGAATAATTATTAGAAAAGTAAGCAGCACCGCAAATAAGAAAGAAATGATTGTGTATCGCAGTTTTGGCATATTTTGATTTTTTTTTTTCGGTAAATAAATATAAAAACCTTGTAAGTAAATACTTATTACAGGGCTTTTCCGCCGCCTTCATATATGGTTCGACACACAAGCCTGTTTTTTCGGCCAGCGCTAAATAAAATGGCTAAAATATGTTTTTTTTCTTTAATCAGTGGCTATTGAAATTTGGTAAATCTTGCCAACCAGCGCACATGCATGCAGCCTCCAATGAATATGTATATACAAGTTGAGTAAACAATTAACTTTGCTAAACTCTAAAGTCGTCAAGTTTTGAAAGGATTGAAGAAAAAAAGTACTGCACTGTAGCAATTATTTATCTCACTTTACGATTTCCTTGTTTTTGTTTGAAAAAAAAAACAATAAATGTAAAAAAAAAGTACTGAAAAAGGGCATCACTGAAATTTTGTTTCGCAGCAATTTATTTGACCCCCCGGTGGGTCGCACAAAACGTTAGAACAGTCAATAAATTAAATTAGTTCAAACTGTTAAAAGGTCGCAGCTTCCACAGGCAAACAAAAAGATTGCACCTTGCAGATTTTGCAGAAATGGCCGGTGCGTTACAGCCTGCATTAGGTCCATTAGCTGCATAAGATGTTATTAAACTATACAAGACCTTTTTGATTGACGCCAAGTTTATTATTACTTACAAGACCAATACTTGTACGTTTATGTTAACTATGCAGCACAGGCGACGGGATAAATCGATTAAATAAACTTTTTTTCTCTAGACACCATGCTCAAGTTTTCCGTGTCAAAACGGTGCAAAGTGTGTTCCCAATTACGGTGAAAATCAATATTATTGCAACTGCACTCCCGGCTACAGTGGAAGATATTGCAAAACAGGTGAGATCAGGTTCATTTTCAGTAAAAATTTTAAAAAACATTGAATCAACTTTGCAAACTGAAAACTTAAAAACTCCTAAACGTTCACTGCAGTTATACACTGTTTATCTAAAGAGCTCATAACAGTTTTGTGTATGCAACTTTAATTCCCTTGTGTTGTGATTTATTTACATTCAGATATCAATGAATGTTCCAGTAATCCCTGTTTAAACGGTGGAACGTGTGTTGACCAGGTTAATGGATATCTCTGTAACTGCCAAGATGGATACGGTGGAGTGCACTGTCAAACTAGTAAGTACTCCACCCATTTTCGTTAGCCTTGTGAGTGAAAACGTTTTATAGATCCATTTCTGCTCAAGGTTGCGCATGACTCATTCAAAACAAAGACTTTACTTGACAAAGAATCGTTAATATGTGATATTAGCTGGCAGACATTTCTCTATCCTACGACTGTCATACACCATTAATTTAGTTACAAACTGAACGCCATTTCTTAAGTTGCAGCGCAATAAAAACCCTGCGAGCGCAGGTCCCTTCGATCTTCCTAGAAAGATCGGGGAGAGGAAGAGACTTCTCTTTCTCTTTTCCGACCTTTCTAGGAAAATCGAAGGACCTCTTCTCGCAGGGTAGGAAATATACACAACTCTTTACGCCGCCACGCTATATATTACTTTTACCAAAGACGGCATTTTATCTCTTTCAGTGCTGAAGTCATGTGAAGATGTATATGACACATCGAAGTAAGTCGACTATAATAGAATGTCAATCTTCTAAAATTTCGCTCTAAGAGATCTCTGTTAAAGCGTTAAGCGAAGTCTGAAATCAAAAAATGATCACTTTTTTGTGACACTGTCAGCCTCTGACAATCTTCCAACGTTGTTGGCCAACAGAGTAGTAAATATTCTTTTACACTCTAGGGAGGAGTACTCCTGTAAAATAGGAGTATTGGAGGATTCTTAAGATGGAACATTTTTCACTGGTAACTTTTTGGAGGTTTCAATAGATTTGAACGATAATGCAGACTAGACATAATGCACCGATTAAAATCACGGACTGGGCCAATGTCTTTCAATGTTCCAGTTCTGAAACCCACGACCTCTTGAATTAATTTTTGCTTGATCTCTGTCTGGAAATACAGATCAAACCAGGATCAGCTGGCTGCGCTTTTTCTTGGTTCAACAATTACTACAGTCTACTGTCACATGGGAGACTTTGGATGCGGTGATGGGGGATGGACTCCGGTCATAAAAATGGATGGAAGCAAGGTATAACATTTATCAAACTAATTATTTCTCTGTTTTTGTCTGCATTTCCCTTAGAAGTGCACTTTCAGTCACGTGAGCTGTCTTTCCTCGTAACTCTGCCAGTCTTGTACCTCTCTCTTTTGCGTTACCCTCCTGGGTTCCCCTCTCTCCTGGGTAATATAAAATATACCTTTTAGTAATATTTTTTTTCATCTGCTCTTACTCAGAGCACTTTTCATTACAACTCACCATACTGGAGCAGTACAAATTCCTACAACACGGCAGCATGGGAGACTGGGTTTGACACTCAAGAGGCCAAGTTACCGACCTACTGGACCACACCCTTCTCAAAGATCTGTCTCGGCATGAAGATCGGCCAGCAGATTAAATTCATTGTCATGAACAAGCAAGCTAATTCTCTGTACTCACTGATCGCTGATGGCCAAAGACGCCTTACTTCATTGGGACGCGACAAATGGATCTCGCTTATGGGTTCATATGGCTACTTGGAACCCCATTGTAACAGGGAAGGTTTCAACATACTCAGCGATGACACTTCGATGGGCAAAGCTCGAATCGGCATCATTGCAAACAACGAAAATGACTGCGCAACTTGTGACTACAGAATTGGTTTTGGGACAGGAGGGCGACATAACGATGCTATCACGTGTGGAAGCCAAGATCAAACATCCGTAGGATATATCTTAGTGCAGTGAAATGAAACTGGCGACAGAAATCGAACAGCGTCTGATCAGCACAAGGATCCCTGTGGCGTCCGTTGAAATATATATGTACCTGGAGTTTTGAAAAAGGAGTCTGTTAATTGTGCGGTTATTTTAGTTCTTTTTGTTCGAAAACTTTTCAAACCAATATGACTTGATTTAGTCTTTTCGATTTTGTTGTCAATTTCAATTTGACTTTGATTTTTCTATATGAAGCTAAGGGATGTAGATCAGAAACATGCAAAATTGTTAAAATCAAACTGGTTTACTGGTTAATGTTATAAAGTTGAAGCCAAAGGTAATTTTTAAGCACAACAGGGTTGTAGGATCTTCGTGTACCTCTCCATTCCATCAGGCAGGTCAACGGTTACATGGCCCGGCGTAGTCAATCGATAACATTCGATAACAATCGATAAAAATTGATTAATTCTTTCGAAATTCGATAAAAATCGATAAAAAAAGTTCGCTGTAAGTAATCGATTTTTGAATTAGGACTATCGATTTTACCGATAAATATCGAATTTATCGAAACTGAATTATTGTATCAAAAGATATTAAAGAGCTCGCAGAGACACTTAAAACAACTTTCCTGTTCGTTAAACAATAAAAATAGCTTCATCTTTTCTACAAACTTTTAGTAATACTCAGCGTGTGTTTTATTTGAAATCCGCTTCCTGGTTGATTATTATTGATTAAGTCACTGTCTAACCCGGCGTAGTCAATCGATAAAAATTGTTATCGCAAAATCAATCTTAGCTGTCCAACGTGACAGAATCCTTAACGTGCATGGAAATTCCCAAAGCTGAGTGGGTTTATTATTTTGGCAAAAGGCTCGATCATTGTTGTGAAATGGAGGGGAGGGGGGGTTGATTTTTGCTGAGCGACACCTGACACCAGGATGTTTACATCCACTTGTAAACAAATCCCTAACCAGAAAACAAGCAAAAAAAGCCGACCTCAGCCGTGAAGACATTATGAAAGGTAAACTTGGATTTTTACAGTGCGTTTACTGAAACCGGGGCGACCCAGGCAATGAAAACCAATCAGAGGCTGAACTGAAACAATAGATTCCAACATTTTCAAATCCAGCCAATCAAATGTCCAATTTTCAAATCCGGCCAATCAAACGTCCGGTACAAAACAATGAAATCTCAACTTGTTCGTTGTGATGCTTCCGACTACGGTATCTGCAGTACTAGAAATGTCAAACCGTTTGCAACGGTGGTAAATTCATTACATTGACCGTTTTCAACTCTGAACGTACGGCCAAAACGGTTTTTGTTTAAAATCGTAGAATAAAATAGATTTTGACACATTTTTACAAAATAGATTTCGCTCCTGTTGGTCTGTACGTGTTTCTATTTATACACAACTTTCGGTTGTCATTAATATTACCTGACCGTGAAATTCATCACGCAGTTCTCGGAAAACAGATCGCGTTCACCGTCTCAGCAGCTGTACATTTCGGAGTTTGAGCCCTCTTTTTTTGGGTTATCACTGTATTCAAATAACATCTTCATCAAAAATTCTTTCTGCGTTGTACTATCAGGCATCAACGTGTAAAATTACCCAGCAAATGCAAACGACGGCGGTATGTATTGACGAGTGACATTCAAACGCAGCTTTCCTTTTCATATATTTTCTAAACCAACCAACTGCCTCTTAGAAATCGCAGCATACAATCATGGGCTCCTGATACAATAAAATTCAAGCACGAAAAAGTACTACTGTAACGGTTTGAACATGACAATTTATTGATAAGCGACACTGTAGTCGCGTAAGCATCACAAAGAACAAGTTGAGATTTCATTGTTTTGTACCGAACATTTGATTGGCTGGATTTGAAAATGTGGGAATCTATTGATTCAGTTCTGCCATCTGATTGGTTTTCATTGTCTGGGTGGACCCGGCTTCGGTAAACGCACTGTAAAAAACCATCTGCAGTATGGGACGTTTTCTCCTCACATTACCCTTCCCAACACCTCAGAGTTTTTTGGTGACAAAAGGTCAGTTACAAAACGTTTTCTCACCTAGGAATCTGTTTCAAAACGAAAGAACCACTGTGTCGCCTCAAAGTCTAATTTAATTAATTTTCGGTTAACTTGCCACCATAGAGCCGTAAGGAATATTTGAAGAGGTTCTATACCGCAAACTTTAAACATAGTTAAAGAAAATCTCCTCTAAAAATTCCCGTTTTTAAGAATTTCAGTTAATGCAAGATGTTAAGATGCCGCTGAATATGACTGAATACCTTACGAAAAGAAAAGTCCAAAAATGTTTTCTGGACGTGAGTGACATTGGCTTCTTCTTTGTTTATTCTGACCGTGCGAACACGAGTCACTGATTCGTCAATTTTAATTGCAACTACCTGTGCATGAAAAACAAAAGTGTCAAGTTACCACTTGAAACTAACAAATAAGAATATCTTGTTACAATTACCTGCAGCAAAAGCAAGAAATTTGATTGGCTGGTTATAGTAGATCTAATCTAATCATCCATTGACCCGCTCATAACATACCCCCGACGCGTCGAAGAAGAAGTTTTTTTTTTTTTACAAAGGAATAACTCAAAAATTATTACTCACCCTCACTAGCAGCCCGTGGTCCATCTCAGAGGATGAATATCAGCGAGTCCATTGTCAAATTAGTAAGTTTTAATTTCAGATACTAATTTTGCATCTTTAATTACCAGATGGTATTGTATGTCTAAAAACGACAAATATATAACGAAATTCATCCAAATACTGCTACTTTCTTGCCATTGTATCAAAGTTAATTTTGCATGCGGGAACATCTAACTTGTTTTCTTGGCGGGCTGGGCTTCTCCAGCAGTGTGAATCGAAAGAGAACGTTATCAGTTTATTTTATTTTTTTCATTTTCAAAACTTTCACCCATACGTCTGTTATTACAATCACAAGTATAATTATTCGTGACTTTCTTTTAATCACTACAGCGGCAAACATTTAATTAGTAAGCTTAATTTATCAGTGTGAAAAACTTTACTCTATTGTGATTGGTTAAAATGATTTTTACTTTGAATGTTATCATATTTCGATTACTTCAAACGTGGTTTATATTCGGCCAGCATATGGCGTGTAATGTACCTTTTTCGACCAACTTTAGCACCTGTTGATGGACACCTTTTTGTAAAACAGGATCTCATTGTAACCAATCGAGACGAAATTGTTCCTCGTGCTGGTGCTTCTATATCTACGAGTATACTGCGATGGACTTTCAATTTTAATTTTCCAAAGGAACTATTTTGGCCTCCCGTCGATACACCTTGCATTATAAAGGGGAAGATTTTCCTGATCTAAGAGTGGTGTAAAAATGCGGCCATATTTTTCATACTTTGCCTTATTTCTCGTAATTCCTCTGACGGCGGAACAAAGCCAACTTGACAGAAGCCGTGGTTTAAAGCGAGGCGTTTATGTGCAGGGAAAACGAGCTTCGTACGGCAATTTTGCGGTCGACAAGTTTCATCGTCTTCAAGGATCAGTTGGCTCATCGATGTTTGCGAGCAATTACAGAGAATGCGCTCTGAGCTGTGTTAACACTCCGCTCTGTTTTTCGTTCAATGTCGCTGCGACTCCAGTTCGTGCAGATGGCAAATACCAATGTGAATTGTTAAACCAAGACAAGTTTTCTGCGAATCCAGGCCAGCTTGTCATATCACAAGAACACCATCATTACAGCATCAAGGTATTAAGATCATGTTTATTCCCCTTTAGAGCTAAACTTAAAAGTTCTTTTTGAAAAATTATTAGAAAAGTACTCGTTACCACAAATAAGAAAGAAATTCTTCCACGCATTCAATGAATCTAGGTCATGGTGATTCTCATATTTTTGGCAAATATTGTTTAATTTTACTTTACGACTTAGGGCCGGGTCGCTCCAGAGCGAATTCAAATATTTCCAGTTTTTGGCGAGGACAAAAATTGGAAAAAAATTTCGCAAGTTACAAATTTTTGCAGCGGTCGGAACCTAAACATTACTGATTGAAATATACGCTAAAAGAGCTATGTTTCTTTAATAAAGTATATTTTATTTGATTCCATGCGAGGGTTGAATTTTTCCCAGATTTTTCTCCATGTCGCATGTTCTTAACTCCCCTGCTCTCCAGCAACTCGTGATATTTTGCTTGGTTTTCGTTTGGGTTACTGTTTGTGCTATATGCGATCAAAGAAGACTGTCTTTCTGCAGCCATTTCTTCAAATTGCTGCCAGTCACTGGATCGATCCAGTACACCCGGGAGGGTACGAGTCATAAGAATTTGAATAAAATCGCCGCTCACATTTCTCGTTTCCACTGAAATAACTGTAAAAAGCATTCAGATGGACTGGATAAAAAAATAATTTTGTCGCATCATCGCACACGCCAAGCTAGCTCTGAAAGTTTTTTTTTTTTTCTTTTTTTTGCAGTAATTTTATCCGGGCATATTTCAAAAAACTCATGACAGTTAAATGTTAAAAAACAAAATTGTTTGCTTTGGCAAAATTTGGAAGCCTCCAAGGCAGCTTTTCGGCTTCTTTGAAGATTAGCGAAATTTTGGCAGTCTGCAATAATTAGACAAAGCTAGGGGGGTTGTTCTTGTTTTACGCTACTTGTTGACAGGTATTACTTTAGCAAACAAAACTGGCTCTAGTGCGACCCGAGCCCAATAAAAGGATAAAAACCTTGCAACCTCGAATTGCAGCCCCTGTTCTTTACAAAGCTTGAAAAGCTATGTTGTTTTTCGGCCAGCTTGGAATGAAACAGATGAAATGTTTTCTATAGTTCGTCCTCTGAATATGGTCACGTATAATTCATCAAATATTTTCGCTCGCTCGCGATTGGTCTAAACTCGTCACGTGACCAAGCTAAAGCCTGAGAATATCAGAGAATTTTCCCCAATTTTCAAAACCAGTGGTTGCGAAAAATATTTGAAGGACAATAAACACAATAGCCTCCATTTGACGTTGAGAATATGCGTGGATGTTGTCCTTGGACATCATCTGTCCCTTAAAGCTCACAGTTTTCCTCGAGCTACGCTCTCGGGAAACTCTTGGCTTCTCGGACGAGATAATGTCCGCGGACAAATATCCGAGCATATTTTCACTCTTCACACAGTCTCCAATAATTGAATTAACAATCGCTTAAAACAATTTTCACGTAAAAGTTGACTAAACCAATTACATGCATGTAAATTCGTCCCGTTTTTGGACAGAATGTTTGAAGAAAGAAATAGCACTGCAATTACACACTTATATACCTACAGCTACACTTAGTTATGTGGGTAAAAATCGTAACATTTCCTACCAACTGCAAAAATCTTTGTTTTTGTTTTCATTTTTGAGTTAAATATATATACACTAATACTGGCATGACTGACATTGTGTTTCGCGGCCATTTATTTTTCCGACCCCCTCAAGAACATTTATTAAGGCCTGTCAAAACGAGAAATGTTTGGTGGCAAACAAAAAATGCATTTTGCAGCAAGGGTACGCGCGTACATTAAGGACTGCGCTAGGTCCATTATAGCTCCACAAGAAGTTATTAAATTTTAGAAGACTTTCTTGATTGGCTCCAAGTTTATTATTACTTGCGATACCAGGCTAACATTTGCTAATAATGCAGTAGACTTAAATTACATATCCAAGCCTAATGACATCCGGTCGAGGCTCTCAAAAAGTTCATGTCATTTAGAAATGTCGTTTATCTCAAATCTATTAACGTATCTTTTATTTTTAATTTACTTGTTAATTTCTTTTTTTCTTTCGAAATTGATTAAATTAACTAATACTATTTCTAGACACCATGCTCAAGTTTTCCGTGTCAAAACGGTGCAAAGTGTGTTCCCAATTACGGTGAAAATCAATATTATTGCAACTGCACTCCTGGCTACAATGGAAGATATTGCAAAACAGGTGAGATCCTAGTGAGGTTCATTTTCAGTTTAAACATCTGAATCGACTTTGCAAACTACGATGGCTTGCATTGGAAACTTGATTCAGCTTCTTCTAAGGATTCTCAGAAAAAATCTTAGGGGTAAAATGTCGTGCAAGGTAAAGGGAAGTTTTTGTCTTTTAGCACAAGTGTGTTTTCGTCGAAAGATCATGTCTGCACACGTTTTGACTCTAGTTCACATTTAGACTTACTTCTATCGATTGTCACATTACAAACAATCAAAAAGCCTTGTTGATTATTTGTAAAACATTCACCAAAGTTATGCACTGTCTGTATTTTAAATGCTTTATTTTCACGTAATTCAGCCAATTGGCTGCAAGGTGTATTTGTTAATGAACGGTTTTACTACAACTACTACTACTGCTACTACTACTACTACTACTACTACTACTACTACTACTAATAATAATAATAATAATAATAATAATAATACTAATAATAATAATAATACTAATAGTAATAATAATAATAATAATAATAAAGAGTTTTATAAAAGTCTTGTACGACTTAAAAACATATCTTAATTCCGTTGTGTTGTGACTGATTTATTTTTACTCAGATATCAACGAATCTTCCAGTAATCCCTGTTTAAACGGAGGAACGTGTGTTGACCAGGTTAATCGATATGTCTGTAACTGCCAAGATGGATATAGCGGAGTATACTGTCAAACTAGTGAGTAATCCCCCCATCCGTAACGGTAAATCGAGTACATTTTTCGTCACTAATTTTCCCACAATTGAATACCCCACTGACTACAGCTGTTTTGAGAGAGGTTATCCGTGTGCGGCATTACCAAAAAGAATAAATGGTAAGGGTAATTTATGGTTGTTTCATCATATTTAGTTGTTCACGGTTTCATCAACACGTATCATTCAAGACATCACAGTGAATGTAAAGTATGGGAATAATGTAAATTTCTCAGAATACAATATTTTATATACCTGTTCTGGTAAACGTCTCTTAAAAAAACTGCACACAATATTATGATATCTCAGAGAACAACTCAACGCTTACAACTTGTTAACACTAAATAAAATAAGTCCCAGTTCTGCTCAAGGTTGCACACTTAAACTAAAGATAGACATCCATACACTTAATTTTAGCAGATGCATGTATGTCGCTCCTTTTTTCTACTGTTACGCACCTTTAATTTACTTACAAGGAAACACTCCCTCTTTATTTGCAGTACAAGAGACTGACAACACTTTTTAAGTGTAAACCGCGACCCTATATCACTTTTAACAAGGCCGACATTTTATCTCTTTCAGTGCTTAAGTCATGCCAGGATGTACATGACATATCGAAGTAAGTCACCTTTAATAAAATGTCGATCCTATCCATTTCAATCTAGGAGGGCTCTATGAGTCGGAGTCCGAGAAAATAATCAATTCTTGTGATACTTCTGGCCAACATTCTTTTGTTTCACACTCTAGGAGGGAGTTCTGCTAAACATAGAAGCCTAGGCGGCCAGTTACCAAAATCTTTTTTAGAGGATTACTTGAGTTAAAAAGTTTTGCGCATTAATTGGTAATTTGGTTTACCATTCGGTGATTCAGATGAAATATATAGATATATAGAGTTTTGGGCAAGCTAAACTTTGTTTCATAGAACATATTAATCATAAAAGTTACAATTTCCTCGATTTTTATTGGTTTAAAAAAGTCCTATGTTCCACTAATTCAATAGCCAAGTTGTTATCGGACAGTTCAATAACCCAATCATATTCAAAGCTGAAGTTACGTGCGCTTGCTTGCTTGCTTGCTTGCTTGCTTGCTTGCTTGCTTGTGTATTTGGCGCCTGATTGCCAGTAGCAGAGGTGGGTTAGGGTTAGGGTTCAACCAGTCACATTCACAGTTGTAGTTAAGTGTGTGCCCTTGCTTGGCACCTAATTGCCGGTAGGAGAGGTGGTGGACTTAGAATATTTCCGCTTCCTTTGTCAGTATTTTGGTGCAAGTTTTCCCTTTCTTTCATAACTTAGCTATTTGTAATTTGTATGATTTTAAAATTGGCAATAAGGCTTCGTGTCGTCCAATTCGGTCTATAATCATACTTGTGAAAACCAAATTTTGTTATCACTTTTATGATAACAGACGAATTGGACTCCACTCAGTCCTACTACCATTACTAATTACTTATAATACATGCATAAAGAGTTTATAAAGAAGCACCATGATTACGAATTTGGAGACGGTACGTCATGCACAGCAGACCACAATAGCTTTCATTAGATTTGAATTGTCACGCAGTCTAGTCTAGAGTTGGACCTCACAGACTGGACGAAAACCTTATAAAGTTCGAACCTTTTTCGAAGTAATGTTTGCTCGATCTCTCTCTGGGATTACAGATCAAACCGGGATAAGCTGGCTACGCTTTTTCTTGGTTCGTCAATGACTACAGTATACTGCCACATGGGAGACTTTGGATGTGGTGATGGAGGATGGACACCGGCGATGAAAATGGATGGAAGCAAGGTATAACATTTATCAAACTAATCCTTTGTCTATATTTCCCTTAGAAGTTTCACCTCCAGCAACGTGCCGGCTGTTTCTCCTCTAACTTTGCAATCCTTTTGAGCCTCCAGGTGTTAGGATCTACCTGTCGTGTGCTTTCCCTGCGCGTTCCACTCTCTTCCTGCCGATTTTAAATATCTACTTTTCAATGATCTTTTCATGTTCTGTTCCTTAGAGCACCTTTCATTACAACTCACCATACTGGAGCAATACAAATTCCTACAACGCAGTAGCCTGGGAGACTGGGTTTGACACTCAAGAGGCCAAGTTACCGACCTACTGGACCACACCCTTCTCAAAGATCTGTCTCGGTATGAAGATCGGCCAACAGATTAAATTCATTGTCATGAACAAGCAAGCTAGTTCCCTGTACTCGCTGATCGCTGATGGCCAAAGGCGCCTTACCTCATTGGGTCGCGACACATGGATCTCGCTTATGGGTTCATATGGCTCCTTGCAATCCAATTGTAACAGGGAGGGTTTCAACATAATCAGCGATGACACTTCGATGGGCAAAGCTCGAATCGGCATCATTGCGAACAACGAAAATGACTGCGTAAGTTCTGACTCCAGAATTGGGTTTGGAACAGGGGGGCAACATAACGATGCTATCACGTGTGGAAACCAAGGTCAAACATCCATAGGATATATCTTGGTGCAGTGAAATGAAACTGGCGACAGAAATCTAACAGTCTCTGACCAATCTCTGTGAATAACATAGTCCAACTTTTTTTGTGTATTTTAGTGAAGCGTTTCTAACATCAATACTTTCAAGCACCATCTTGAGACACACCTGTTTAGCAACGTTTTTTACTTTTTCTTAAAGTTTATTTGCTTTCCTTCTTAAGCACGTATAATATATTCTATTTGTTATGTAAATAAACAATAGTCTCCATTTGGCGCGAAAATATGCCAGGATATTTGTCCGCAGATATTATCTGTTCCGAGAAGCGAACAGCTTTTCGAGAGCGAAGCTTGAGGAAAACTGTGAGCTTCGAGGAACAGATAATGTCCAAGGACAAATATCCGAGCATATTTTCGCCCCAAATGGAGACTATCGTGTTTATTATCCTTCAAATCTTTTACGCAACGCGCGCAGTTTTGAAAATTGGGGTATATTCTCGGATTTCCCCCAATTTTAGCTGGGGGATATTCGGTCACATGACGCGTTTAGACCAATCGCTCGCGAGCGAAAATATTTGATGGATTATAATGTATAATATAAATCTTTTTAAATTTTATCATATGTAAAGCGCATTAACATGGAAAATGCGCTATATCAGAAAATCATGAATTATAAACCGTAGTAAATACTGGATAATATAGCTTAGTAAATTCTCAGCTCCGACTATTGCATTTCTAGCTTTTTGATTGGCTAAAAAAGTCCGACTATGAGCCAATAGTCGTAGTTTTACGTCATATGGAAAATAGTGCGCCAAGTTTAAAATTTTTCGCTTTGTAAAATTGTGGAAATAAAAATCGGCGGCAAAACCCGGTTTGAGAATTTACTAAAACAATTATTCCATTCGCCCTTGTTGGATATGAAGTGATTATAACCAACTCGCGCTACGCGCTCGTTGGTTATTTTATCACTTCATATCCAACGCGAGCTCATGGAATAATTGTTATATATTCCTAATCACTCTGTCGAGAGGTACAGAA
Source organism: Platygyra sinensis (assembly GCA_019787425.1). Lineage (NCBI taxonomy): Eukaryota > Metazoa > Cnidaria > Anthozoa > Scleractinia > Merulinidae > Platygyra > Platygyra sinensis. Next base: position 15,519 of record JAHPZR010038451.1, on the reverse strand, counting down.
CATATATGGCGTCCAGTTTTCCAGTTGTCTTCCAATCAAGTCGTTTTTAGCTAAAGCTACTTGTACATGGTGTGAAAAATGGAAGAGAACTGTTATGATCAGCGTAAGGAATCCAAACAAAACTCATGAACTTTAATGGCGGCGAGCAAAGACCGCCAGGTCTGATTACATTACATTATGTCACGCGATACAGAAATACATGCTAATTTATGCAATATTATAACACGTTCTCCTTTGTAAACCGATGTGTGTTGACTGAATTTCTGAAAATTGCTAGTAGTTCCTAGCAAAATAAACAACAATAATGTTCAAAATAAAGTTTCTGAAAAAATAGGCTAAACCGCAAGTTCATGAAAACGGGCTGGTGGTTTGACAATACGACAGTTCCTTGTAACGGTAAGAGGGGACGCAGCTTCCACATGTTCAGCAGCAGATTTCATAACAGGTAGAGGGTTTGTTTGTAGCCCTGATTGCAGGGGCTCAGTTGCTGGTTTTGCAGCAGGTTAATATGCATATAAGGTTAATATGCGCGAGGAGTCTCTGCCTTAAAGTCACTATACGTTGCCAGTTTTGTATAGTGTTTTTTTAGAAGAGGGTTACTCATTCATATACTTGTAGCTTCAAGCTTGAAACCCCTTTCACATTATACAGTAGACCCATTGCTTCACTTTTCGTAGATAAATTAGCAATGAATGTTTAAAATCCCCGCCGTTATGTCATAAATCTAACTTGATAAGCTTATCAGTCTAGAGTTAAAAAAGATGAATTCTTTCAGATGAAAGCTTGCCGCATGTTTTAGTCGTTGCTACGGTAGGGATCAGAGGAAATTTTATTATTGAATCTGCTGTTTCACATCATCATGTTTAGAGGCTCAGAGGAATGCATTCCTCCGTCCACCATATAACTTTAAAACAAACATTTTTGAAATGCCGCGCATTGCAATGCGGGTAACTGTTTTCTGTGTAGGAATACGTGCATTTAGTCCAAAGGAATAAAGGAATATTACTTATTTTAGAACAAAACTTTTAAAAGCGTTCTAAATTTTACGCTCTCTAACCTTTTCCGAATCCGTAATTTTGCCAAGCCTAGTTTAATTATTCATTCTATAAGGGAAATGCGAGGGTGGTTTCAGATCTGGATGTTTCAAATTTCGAGCAGCGTATCAAGTGATAATTTCGTTCAAATAAAGCCTTTTTGCAAATTGGGTTGTTAGCGTCACCAACAAGGTATTCACGGCATGCTAATAACGAAATTGTGAGATTGGTCTCGATTTTAAGTGTTTCAAATTTTCGAACATCATCTTAATTTAAAAAGATAATTTTGTTCAATTAACGGAAGTTCTTTAGCGAATCTGCAAACCTAAATTATTTATGCTAGCCTAGTAAGGAGGATGTGAAAGTGAGAAAATCCATTAGGCTCTTCAAGAGGCTAACAACACAACTTCCTTTTTAGTATAAATAAGTTAATTTAATTGGCAAAGCTGCAAATTCGCAAAAGAACTTTGGAGTCGTAGAGCAGAGGTCGTCTTATCTACAATGTTGCCTTGCGATTGCTCGACTCAACACAGATCTAAATTACTTCTAGATGTCGAAAACGCACCAGGCACACGTTTCCTAGTAAATCAACTCTTTAATTTGACGAATCACTCTACTTAAACTCCAGGAAAAACTACAACTTCACTTACGACTCGACCGCGTGCAGGATATTTGTCAACTAAAAAACGATACGTGATACCTAGGAGTACAAAGTACATTCTGGGAGATTAATTGAAGTCATTTCCGGACTAAAACGATTCATTGCATTGTTCACGGTTCCCGACACTAGATTTGCAATTTAAATCAAGGTCTGTTGTTTAGCGGAGACTTTTAATAACGTTTTTGTTTTGTTTTCAATGCCGACAAATTTCATAAGTTGTATCCACTAGTAGTGATACTGTAGCAATCATAGTAAATGGGTGGAAATGGTTTGGAAACCTGTCAAATACCCAACTATGGTTCAATTAGAACAGGAACCAGGCTATTCTGCGCGCCCTCCAGTTGTCATCTGACGTTCCCGTCCTGTTGTTAAAGCAACCCTTTTATCTACACTATTCGTCTCATTGCTCCGAATAAATTTTAGCCGAAAACTTCCTTAGTGATATTGGCAAAACAAGAAACAAACAATGAGGCAACCAATTAAATCAAGCTGTCAACTGGTGCTGTGGCCTTAATTAATTAAAAGGAAAACTCCTAAGATCACATTTGTTGAACTAATCGTCACTTACAGAACGTGTCACACACTTTCGACATCGCGAACATATAAGAGAGGTTAACAAAGATGCTGCAATATTATTTGTGTTTCGTTCTCTTTCTGCTGTCTGCTGCAAGAGCCAATCAGATTGAGCATAAGCTTGATGGCAGTCGTGGTTTAAAGAGAGGTGTTCAGGTACAGGGAAATCGACTATCATATGGTAATTTTGCAGTCAACAAGTTTCAACGTCTTTTAGGATCAGTTGGTTCATCGAGTGTTGTAAGCAATTACAGAGAATGTGCATTCAGCTGTGTCAACACTCCGCCATGTTCTTCGTTTAATGTGGCCTCGTCACCTGGTTCAGACGGAAAATACCGATGTGAGTTGTTAACAGAAGACAAGTACTCGGCAAACCCAGACCAGCTAGTCAGCTCACAGAATTACCATCATTACAGCATCAAGGTATTTTAACAGTACATTTTGACTATCACTCACTTTGCAGCTCCTAATAGCATCCTTTTACTTGCATGCTAGTTTTCAGTTAGAATAATCATGATTAAAAGTGCTATATTTCGGGTAATGTTTCCAGGTGTTTAGGGCTTGGCCCTTCGTCAGTGGAAAACCATATTTTCAACGAACATGGTTATCCACTGATGAAGGGGCAAGCCCGAGACACCTGGAAACATTACCCTAAAGATGGCACTTTTAATCATGATTATTCTAATTGAACACTTCCATGCAAGTCTCTAAGTGCCACACAGCTAACGGACATTTTCCCATAAATCTTTAATCATTTATTTAGTCTACATATAATGGAGCCCTACCAGGTTGATTTGAAAGCTAATCAGGTCAACTAATATAACTACTTTTTATATAAACACCTGTGAAATGAACAAAGAACTTTAAACTCTAGAAAGGGCCAACGGACAAATCAAAAGTACCGGAACCTGGTAGGTTCTGATCAGCAAATTTAAAGGCTTGACGAAACTGAACACAGAAAGGCTGACCGTACGGTTGGGGTTAACTGTTTTGTAATTCCTGTGAAATACCAGGATTTCTCCTTTTACTAAAAAATCACATTTTCATCGCACGCAGTGAAGATACTATTTTTATCTTTCACATGTGGGGATATTGGTGTGGCCGAAGAAGTGTTTAATTAACTCACCGGACATTCTTCATTAAATAGAGGATATTACATGCCCGATTGTGGATCATTTCATCTTCTCGTGTTTCACTCGTGAGACATCGAGTTGAACACTCCCAAGATAAAATTCATATCCACGCGCAGTCATGTAATATCCTCTATTTAATGAGGAATTTCCGGTGAATTAATTAAACACTTCTTCGGCCAGAATCGCTGTTAAAACTATTGAGCGACCAGTATATGTAATCGCATGAGGCCGAGGGCAATTAAGGATTAATTTCAACAGTATTTTCAAAGTTTTCACAAAAGTGCCCGAGTCGCGAAGCGACGAGGGCAATTTGGAAAACTTTGAAAATAGAGGTGAACTTAATCCTTAATTGCCCGAGAGCACTTGCGATTAATTGTTTATCACATATAGGGCAAAATTTGGTACAAAGGACAACTTTCAAGGTTTTGCCGTCGTGTAAACACGTTTGCCGGTTGTCATTATTTAACAGGCTAGCAGTAGCATGGGGAAAGCCTACTATAATAGTAGGCAAAACACAGCAAGTTCAATTCACTCAGAGCAATTTCTTTACAAACAAAACTTTAGGCAATCTCACTTTTATTCACCTGTTTTGCGAAGCTTGTAACGGCGTGAAAGTACTTCATCGATCGATGAAAGACGTAATCAAGTGTCCAAACGAGTTCTAATAACTTCTTGAATCCGAAATTGTCCTTTCCACGGTGAAAACTTCACGTACCAACACAATTCACGCTGCTTTTACGCCGATAAGGTGAGCTGTAATATCTAATAAGGCGCGACCCGATGTAAACGAAGAAATTAACTTTCAGTTTGGCGGCCATGAAGTTCTCTGTAATTCTATGCTTCGTACAACACCAGCCGCCACTCAAACGTTTTTTCAGGCTTAGGTCAACACATTTTTAGTCGGAAAAATCCTTTTGCTTTTCCACCAAAAGACTGCGCTTAGGTGCATGTTGATTCTCTTTCACGTCAGTTAAGATGAAATAACCGTGTTTAGATCACACTCAGAAGCGATGCGTTTCTGAAATTCCTTTTCAAAATCCGTTTGAAGCGGTAAACCAACTTAAGGTGGCTCAAAACAGTTTCCAGCACTTATATTTGTGTGGAGCCCTATAACCACTCTTTATCACTTGATGCTTCAATCATGGTATCAAAAACCAATCATTGGTGAACACGTTGTAATCATTTTCGTGACACAATAGGTTACCATAGCAACAGTATGAACTCCCAAAGAAACCCTTAATCACAGCTTTAGGTGCTTATAATTCAAAAACGGCAAGGTGAATATTTTTTAAATTATCAACTTTTGATAAACATGTCCAGACGCAACTTTTGGCAAAGTTTAAAAAAATTCTGTACATAGGGTTCAGAGCGACCTTAAATTTGCGAAAATTTAATTTTTTTTTCTAGTTTTCAGTTGTTGTAACGCATAGACAGGACAAATCCTTGCGAAAGTTACACGATGACTTCAAGTCTTAAAACTGTTAACAGTGCTTAAGATCTAGCCATGAACGCTTCGGACCTGCCATGGTGCACAACAAAATATATTAGGTTTAATTCATAGAACAGTGGGCCCATCGAAGAGCTCATGAAGATGGCGAACTGGCCTATAAATGGAATCTCACAGACTGTGCCTCTCCCTTCTGGAATGCTACAAGATAGTATTTAAATTTTGCTTGAATAAGTTGAAATTGGATAACTTACTCGCATTGACTAATGAACAACGACGGGCATTTGAAAACAAGAGGGAAATGTAAAAAAGGTTAAAATATTCTTTAAAGACGCTTAATGGCGGTATAAAACAACCAAAAAAATGTAAAAAACACGAGCCGCAGGCGAGTGTTTTTTGCATTTCTCGACTGAGTTTTTTACATTTCTCGAGTGTTTTATCACAGTGTAATACACGGCTTAGGCTTCTTTATTTGCTTTATGATATAGGTGGCGAACAATAAAAAAATAATAGATAAGTCTTGGGAATCATGGAAAGCTGCAATTTAAGGTGGCTCAAAATCTACGGATTTGGCAGCAATTTTCATCTCTAGCACAGTTTTTTTCTAGTTTTTAGTTGATGCAACTGGTTCAACAATGATTTAAAATTTGTTTGATATCATTATTCTCGCATCCGCTGAAAAAATAATAAGCCGGAGTAGTATTCATCGGCAGACTGTAGATGTGCTGACGAATGCAGGAAACTGCTGTCAGCCATCTTAAATTAAACTCTGCCAAAACTTTACTGCACGGTGCTATGTGATAATATCGTTTCGAGTTTCTACATGAAGGTCTTATGGCTTAAGTTTAACTTTTTTGTATCGCAAAAAGGATCTCTACAGCTGTCTGTCAGCGTCCAGTTTTTGAATGGAGCTCCAGCTGTGGCCCATGTCCCTTATCTCTGTCTCTATAGTGTGTCACCATGCATTATCGAGTCTGCTCCGCCTGGGCCTTGCATCCGGTGTCCAGTAGAGTGCCGTCTTAGAAACCGAGTCTCTCTCCCTCCTGATGACATAACAAGTCCATATCGCCATCGTCTCTGAATGATGAGCGTGCCAGTGCACTCTTGTTCGCACTGTATTGGCAGATTCTTGTGTACCAGAGTATAGCACCATAACTCGGGTTGGCATGCAAGCTACGCAAATTTTATTTTTTTATTTTTTTCAGACACCATGCTCAAGCTCCCCGTGTCAAAACGGTGCAAAGTGCGTTCCCATAGATTACAGTAAAGACGAATACCAATGTAACTGTGCTCCTGGCTACACAGGAAGACACTGTGAAACAGGTATAAATACCTCTTACTAACCGAGTTCGAGGTCCGTACCGTAAGTTACGGACCGAGTTTTTTCCCCTTCGATTTATGGCCCAAGCACGAAGCGCGCGGATCATAAATCGTAGGGGAAAAAATGAGGATCCGTAACTTACACTACGGACCGAGAAGGCGAGGTTAGTAAGATATTTATTATATCTCTATTGTGTGTCTCAAGGGTTCGGCAACGATTTCCATTCGTGAGGAACGGCTTCAAATTTCTGAAGCAGGTCCAATGCAAAACGAATCAATTTGAAATCGTTTTTAAGTCATTAGCACGCTTTAATACACAATTTAGAGTAAAAGAAAGTTTCAAACTTTTATTTGCTATATAAGTTGAGAAAATTTGGCGATAAATCACGAAACAGTTTGGCGGCAACAAAAAAATCTTGAAGTTTCAGCGGTCCGTGCAGGAGAGTATGGACCACTAAACTGACCTATCACAGCGCGCGTACTAACTTAGAAATAATTATGAATATTTATTTCCATTTTTTTTTAAAAATAACCCTGGAAAAACGTCGATCACTCGGGAATGATACAATTATGACACACAACATTATTGCAAAACATTAATATTGAATTAATCAGTATTTAATACCTGTATTATCCATTCCTTCGAGTAATTTGGGGAGTGTCCCAAATTAATGCTAATATTTTACGTTTGGCAAAAATGCTATAATGTATTCCTTAGGAGGTAGGGTTGGGAAATGAGTTTTTTTAAAAAACGGTAAGCAGAAGTCTATTATTGCATTCTTTGCCTGTTTCTGAAATACAGCGCGACCAGTTAAACGTACTACTCTTTTCAGATATCAACGAATGTTCCAGTAATCCCTGTTTAAACGAAGGAACGTGTATTGACCGAGTTAATGGATATGTCTGTATCTGCCAGCCTGAATTCACAGGAGTCTACTGCCAAGCTGCAGATGGTCAGTACTTAACTAATTTTCGAATTTTCAGTCCGCATAGCAAATCACATCTATATTGAATGCCATGGAATCAGCTCGCCATTGGCTTAAAAACTCGCGCTACTTTTTAGCTAATCAGAAAGAAAACCAATCGCAACTCGCACATTTCTTGGGCCTCACGCCAGCTTAATGCATTTATATATAATTTCTGCAAGGTTTGATTGGTTTACTGCGATTATCCGTATCTTTGTGATTGGCTTGGGTGATAACTTTGGTTTTATTTTTACGACACTCTATTGAAAACCGCTGTAATGACAAGTAATTGTTGTTGTACATTCTGTGACAGTGCAAGTGACGGTTACAAGTTCCTGTGAGGGTCTTTCGCTAGAGCAAACTAACGCAAGCGGAATCATATTGTCAGATACTGGTTACTCTTATGGCAATAGCATGGACTGTCAGTGGAACTTAGTTTCGGCTTTAATCGCGAAATTGGGACTTGACCTATCACACGTGCAACCTGAGGTGATACCGATTTGTTCGATGAAGTTGTATGATTGGCACAGGCAACGACTTACCATGAATTTGCAAATTCATGGAGAAGACGAGGCCTGTGCCAATCATACAACTTCATCGAACAAATCGGTATCACCTGAGGCTGACAGTGTGAAGGTCAAGTCCCAATTTCGCGATTAAAGCCGAAACTAAGTTCCACTGACAGTCCATGCTACTGCCATAAGAGTAACCAGTATCTGACAATATGATTCCGCTTGCGTTAGTTTGCTCTAGCGAAAGACCCTCACAGGAACTTGTAACCGTCACTTGCACTGTCACAGAATGTACAACAACAATTACATTGTCATTACAGCGGTTTTCAATAGAGTGTCGTAAAAATAAAACCAAAGTTATCACCCAAGCCAATCACAAAGATACGGATAATCGCAGTAAACCAATCAAACCTTGCAGAAATTATATATAAATGCATTAAGCTGGCGTGAGGCCCAAGAAATGTGCGAGTTGCGATTGGTTTTCTTTCTGATTAGCTAAAAAGTAGCGCGAGTTTTTAAGCCAATGGCGAGCTGATTCCATGGCATTCAATATAGATGTGATTTGCTATGCGGACTGAAAATTCGAAAATTAGTTAAGTACTGACCATCTGCAGCTTGGCAGTAGACTCCTGTGAATTCAGGCTGGCAGATACAGACATATCCATTAACTCGGTCAATACACGTTCCTTCGTTTAAACAGGGATTACTGGAACATTCGTTGATATCTGAAAAGAGTAGTACGTTTAACTGGTCGCGCTGTATTTCAGAAACAGGCAAAGAATGCAATAATAGACTTCTGCTTACCGTTTTTTAAAAAAACTCATTTCCCAACCCTACCTCCTAAGGAATACATTATAGCATTTTTGCCAAACGTAAAATATTAGCATTAATTTGGGACACTCCCCAAATTACTCGAAGGAATGGATAATACAGGTATTAAATACTGATTAATTCAATATTAATGTTTTGCAATAATGTTGTGTGTCATAATTGTATCATTCCCGAGTGATCGACGTTTTTCCAGGGTTATTTTTAAAAAAAAATGGAAATAAATATTCATAATTATTTCTAAGTTAGTACGCGCGCTGTGATAGGTCAGTTTAGTGGTCCATACTCTCCTGCACGGACCGCTGAAACTTCAAGATTTTTTTGTTGCCGCCAAACTGTTTCGTGATTTATCGCCAAATTTTCTCAACTTATATAGCAAATAAAAGTTTGAAACTTTCTTTTACTCTAAATTGTGTATTAAAGCGTGCTAATGACTTAAAAACGATTTCAAATTGATTCGTTTTGCATTGGACCTGCTTCAGAAATTTGAAGCCGTTCCTCACGAATGGAAATCGTTGCCGAACCCTTGAGACACACAATAGAGATATAATAAATATCTTACTAACCTCGCCTTCTCGGTCCGTAGTGTAAGTTACGGATCCTCATTTTTTCCCCTACGATTTATGATCCGCGCGCTTCGTGCTTGGGCCATAAATCGAAGGGGAAAAAACTCGGTCCGTAACTTACGGTACGGACCTCGAACTCGGTTAGTAAGAGGTATTTATACCTGTTTCACAGTGTCTTCCTGTGTAGCCAGGAGCACAGTTACATTGGTATTCGTCTTTACTGTAATCTATGGGAACGCACTTTGCACCGTTTTGACACGGGGAGCTTGAGCATGGTGTCTGAAAAAAATAAAAAAATAAAATTTGCGTAGCTTGCATGCCAACCCGAGTTATGGTGCTATACTCTGGTACACAAGAATCTGCCAATACAGTGCGAACAAGAGTGCACTGGCACGCTCATCATTCAGAGACGATGGCGATATGGACTTGTTATGTCATCAGGAGGGAGAGAGACTCGGTTTCTAAGACGGCACTCTACTGGACACCGGATGCAAGGCCCAGGCGGAGCAGACTCGATAATGCATGGTGACACACTATAGAGACAGAGATAAGGGACATGGGCCACAGCTGGAGCTCCATTCAAAAACTGGACGCTGACAGACAGCTGTAGAGATCCTTTTTGCGATACAAAAAAGTTAAACTTAAGCCATAAGACCTTCATGTAGAAACTCGAAACGATATTATCACATAGCACCGTGCAGTAAAGTTTTGGCAGAGTTTAATTTAAGATGGCTGACAGCAGTTTCCTGCATTCGTCAGCACATCTACAGTCTGCCGATGAATACTACTCCGGCTTATTATTTTTTCAGCGGATGCGAGAATAATGATATCAAACAAATTTTAAATCATTGTTGAACCAGTTGCATCAACTAAAAACTAGAAAAAAACTGTGCTAGAGATGAAAATTGCTGCCAAATCCGTAGATTTTGAGCCACCTTAAATTGCAGCTTTCCATGATTCCCAAGACTTATCTATTATTTTTTTATTGTTCGCCACCTATATCATAAAGCAAATAAAGAAGCCTAAGCCGTGTATTACACTGTGATAAAACACTCGAGAAATGTAAAAAACTCAGTCGAGAAATGCAAAAAACACTCGCCTGCGGCTCGTGTTTTTTACATTTTTTTGGTTGTTTTATACCGCCATTAAGCGTCTTTAAAGAATATTTTAACCTTTTTTACATTTCCCTCTTGTTTTCAAATGCCCGTCGTTGTTCATTAGTCAATGCGAGTAAGTTATCCAATTTCAACTTATTCAAGCAAAATTTAAATACTATCTTGTAGCATTCCAGAAGGGAGAGGCACAGTCTGTGAGATTCCATTTATAGGCCAGTTCGCCATCTTCATGAGCTCTTCGATGGGCCCACTGTTCTATGAATTAAACCTAATATATTTTGTTGTGCACCATGGCAGGTCCGAAGCGTTCATGGCTAGATCTTAAGCACTGTTAACAGTTTTAAGACTTGAAGTCATCGTGTAACTTTCGCAAGGATTTGTCCTGTCTATGCGTTACAACAACTGAAAACTAGAAAAAAAAATTAAATTTTCGCAAATTTAAGGTCGCTCTGAACCCTATGTACAGAATTTTTTTAAACTTTGCCAAAAGTTGCGTCTGGACATGTTTATCAAAAGTTGATAATTTAAAAAATATTCACCATGCCGTTTTTGAATTATAAGCACCTAAAGCTGTGATTAAGGGTTTCTTTGGGAGTTCATACTGTTGCTATGGTAACCTATTGTGTCACGAAAATGATTACAACGTGTTCACCAATGATTGGTTTTTGATACCATGATTGAAGCATCAAGTGATAAAGAGTGGTTATAGGGCTCCACACAAATATAAGTGCTGGAAACTGTTTTGAGCCACCTTAAGTTGGTTTACCGCTTCAAACGGATTTTGAAAAGGAATTTCAGAAACGCATCGCTTCTGAGTGTGATCTAAACACGGTTATTTCATCTTAACTGACGTGAAAGAGAATCAACATGCACCTAAGCGCAGTCTTTTGGTGGAAAAGCAAAAGGATTTTTCCGACTAAAAATGTGTTGACCTAAGCCTGAAAAAACGTTTGAGTGGCGGCTGGTGTTGTACGAAGCATAGAATTACAGAGAACTTCATGGCCGCCAAACTGAAAGTTAATTTCTTCGTTTTACATCGGGTCGGCCTTATTAGATATTACAGCTCACCTTATCGGCGTAAAAGCAGCGTGAATTGTGTTGGTACGTGAAGTTTTCACCGTGGAAAGGACAATTTCGGATTCAAGAAGTTATTAGAACTCGTTTGGACACTTGATTACGTCTTTCATCGATCGATGAAGTACTTTCACGCCGTTACAAGCTTCGCAAAACAGGTGAATAAAAGTGAGATTGCCTAAAGTTTTGTTTGTAAAGAAATTGCTCTGAGTGAATTGAACTTGCTGTGTTTTGCCTACTATTATAGTAGGCTTTCCCCATGCTACTGCTAGCCTGTTAAATAATGACAACCGGCAAACGTGTTTACACGACGGCAAAACCTTGAAAGTTGTCCTTTGTACCAAATTTTGCCCTATATGTGATAAACAATTAATCGCAAGTGCTCTCGGGCAATTAAGGATTAAGTTCACCTCTATTTTCAAAGTTTTCCAAATTGCCCTCGTCGCTTCGCGACTCGGGCACTTTTGTGAAAACTTTGAAAATACTGTTGAAATTAATCCTTAATTGCCCTCGGCCTCATGCGATTACATATACTGGTCGCTCAATAGTTTTAACAGCGATTCTGGCCGAAGAAGTGTTTAATTAATTCACCGGAAATTCCTCATTAAATAGAGGATATTACATGACTGCGCGTGGATATGAATTTTATCTTGGGAGTGTTCAACTCGATGTCTCACGAGTGAAACACGAGAAGATGAAATGATCCACAATCGGGCATGTAATATCCTCTATTTAATGAAGAATGTCCGGTGAGTTAATTAAACACTTCTTCGGCCACACCAATATCCCCACATGTGAAAGATAAAAATAGTATCTTCACTGCGTGCGATGAAAATGTGATTTTTTAGTAAAAGGAGAAATCCTGGTATTTCACAGGAATTACAAAACAGTTAACCCCAACCGTACGGTCAGCCTTTCTGTGTTCAGTTTCGTCAAGCCTTTAAATTTGCTGATCAGAACCTACCAGGTTCCGGTACTTTTGATTTGTCCGTTGGCCCTTTCTAGAGTTTAAAGTTCTTTGTTCATTTCACAGGTGTTTATATAAAAAGTAGTTATATTAGTTGACCTGATTAGCTTTCAAATCAACCTGGTAGGGCTCCATTATATGTAGGCTAAATAAATGATTAAAGATTTATGGGAAAATGTCCGTTAGCTGTGTGGCACTTAGAGACTTGCATGGAAGTGTTCAATTAGAATAATCATGATTAAAAGTGCCATCTTTAGGGTAATGTTTCCAGGTGTCTCGGGCTTGCCCCTTCATCAGTGGATAACCATGTTCGTTGAAAATATGGTTTTCCACTGACGAAGGGCCAAGCCCTAAACACCTGGAAACATTACCCGAAATATAGCACTTTTAATCATGATTATTCTAACTGAAAACTAGCATGCAAGTAAAAGGATGCTATTAGGAGCTGCAAAGTGAGTGATAGTCAAAATGTACTGTTAAAATACCTTGATGCTGTAATGATGGTAATTCTGTGAGCTGACTAGCTGGTCTGGGTTTGCCGAGTACTTGTCTTCTGTTAACAACTCACATCGGTATTTTCCGTCTGAACCAGGTGACGAGGCCACATTAAACGAAGAACATGGCGGAGTGTTTGACACAGCTGAATGCACATTCTCTGTAATTGCTTACAACACTCGATGAACCAACTGATCCTAAAAGACGTTGAAACTTGTTGACTGCAAAATTACCATATGATAGTCGATTTCCCTGTACCTGAACACCTCTCTTTAAACCACGACTGCCATCAAGCTTATGCTCAATCTGATTGGCTCTTGCAGCAGACAGCAGAAAGAGAACGAAACACAAATAATATTGCAGCATCTTTGTTAACCTCTCTTATATGTTCGCGATGTCGAAAGTGTGTGACACGTTCTGTAAGTGACGATTAGTTCAACAAATGTGATCTTAGGAGTTTTCCTTTTAATTAATTAAGGCCACAGCACCAGTTGACAGCTTGACTTAATTGGTTGCCTCATTGTTTGTTTCTTGTTTTGCCAATATCACTAAGGAAGTTTTCGGCTAAAATTTATTCGGAGCAATGAGACGAATAGTGTAGATAAAAGGGTTGCTTTAACAACAGGACGGGAACGTCAGATGACAACTGGAGGGCGCGCAGAATAGCCTGGTTCCTGTTCTAATTGAACCATAGTTGGGTATTTGACAGGTTTCCAAACCATTTCCACCCATTTACTATGATTGCTACAGTATCACTACTAGTGGATACAACTTATGAAATTTGTCGGCATTGAAAACAAAACAAAAACGTTATTAAAAGTCTCCGCTAAACAACAGACCTTGATTTAAATTGCAAATCTAGTGTCGGGAACCGTGAACAATGCAATGAATCGTTTTAGTCCGGAAATGACTTCAATTAATCTCCCAGAATGTACTTTGTACTCCTAGGTATCACGTATCGTTTTTTAGTTGACAAATATCCTGCACGCGGTCGAGTCGTAAGTGAAGTTGTAGTTTTTCCTGGAGTTTAAGTAGAGTGATTCGTCAAATTAAAGAGTTGATTTACTAGGAAACGTGTGCCTGGTGCGTTTTCGACATCTAGAAGTAATTTAGATCTGTGTTGAGTCGAGCAATCGCAAGGCAACATTGTAGATAAGACGACCTCTGCTCTACGACTCCAAAGTTCTTTTGCGAATTTGCAGCTTTGCCAATTAAATTAACTTATTTATACTAAAAAGGAAGTTGTGTTGTTAGCCTCTTGAAGAGCCTAATGGATTTTCTCACTTTCACATCCTCCTTACTAGGCTAGCATAAATAATTTAGGTTTGCAGATTCGCTAAAGAACTTCCGTTAATTGAACAAAATTATCTTTTTAAATTAAGATGATGTTCGAAAATTTGAAACACTTAAAATCGAGACCAATCTCACAATTTCGTTATTAGCATGCCGTGAATACCTTGTTGGTGACGCTAACAACCCAATTTGCAAAAAGGCTTTATTTGAACGAAATTATCACTTGATACGCTGCTCGAAATTTGAAACATCCAGATCTGAAACCACCCTCGCATTTCCCTTATAGAATGAATAATTAAACTAGGCTTGGCAAAATTACGGATTCGGAAAAGGTTAGAGAGCGTAAAATTTAGAACGCTTTTAAAAGTTTTGTTCTAAAATAAGTAATATTCCTTTATTCCTTTGGACTAAATGCACGTATTCCTACACAGAAAACAGTTACCCGCATTGCAATGCGCGGCATTTCAAAAATGTTTGTTTTAAAGTTATATGGTGGACGGAGGAATGCATTCCTCTGAGCCTCTAAACATGATGATGTGAAACAGCAGATTCAATAATAAAATTTCCTCTGATCCCTACCGTAGCAACGACTAAAACACGCGGCAAGCTTTCATCTGAAAGAATTCATCTTTTTTAAACTCTAGACTGATAAGCTTATCAAGTTAGATTTATGACATAACGGCGGGGATTTTAAACATTCATTGCTAATTTATCTACGAAAAGTGAAGCAATGGGTCTACTGTATAATGTGAAAGGGGTTTCAAGCTTGAAGCTACAAGTATATGAATGAGTAACCCTCTTCTAAAAAAACACTATACAAAACTGGCAACGTATAGTGACTTTAAGGCAGAGACTCCTCGCGCATATTAACCTTATATGCATATTAACCTGCTGCAAAACCAGCAACTGAGCCCCTGCAATCAGGGCTACAAACAAACCCTCTACCTGTTATGAAATCTGCTGCTGAACATGTGGAAGCTGCGTCCCCTCTTACCGTTACAAGGAACTGTCGTATTGTCAAACCACCAGCCCGTTTTCATGAACTTGCGGTTTAGCCTATTTTTTCAGAAACTTTATTTTGAACATTATTGTTGTTTATTTTGCTAGGAACTACTAGCAATTTTCAGAAATTCAGTCAACACACATCGGTTTACAAAGGAGAACGTGTTATAATATTGCATAAATTAGCATGTATTTCTGTATCGCGTGACATAATGTAATGTAATCAGACCTGGCGGTCTTTGCTCGCCGCCATTAAAGTTCATGAGTTTTGTTTGGATTCCTTACGCTGATCATAACAGTTCTCTTCCATTTTTCACACCATGTACAAGTAGCTTTAGCTAAAAACGACTTGATTGGAAGACAACTGGAAAACTGGACGCCATATATGTACTGTACCTCTCGACAGAGTGATTAGGAATATATAACAATTATTCCATGAGCTCGCGTTGGATATGAAGTGATAAAATAACCAACGAGCGCGTAGCGCGAGTTGGTTATAATCACTTCATATCCAACAAGGGCGAATGGAATAAT
>JAHPZR010038450.1:22500-24795 GCA_019787425.1 Platygyra sinensis | reverse complement strand
GAGTCGTAGAGATATGTAAAGCATTGTGGCCTTTTGTGGCGCTTTCGTAAACAGGGCAGACGTTGAGATGTGTTACCTGAAGGGAAACAAAAAACGAACTGAAGGGCTATCCTTGATGCTCAATGTTGCGGAAGGTTGAAATTTTTATCTGGCTGTGCAGTAACCTGTATGACAGCTTAAAGTGAAACAATTACCAGAGACTTCTATTATGCAGTTGCCATGAGCTTTTGTAAACAACCTAAACAATTAAAAACAACAATAGTGTTAATTTGTTCAAAACATTCCTTCCTGAATAATCTTTTGTTTGCAAACGACGTAACGCTGAAGGACACAAACAAAAACCAAAAGTGAAATTGCACTCTTATTTAAAGCTGCTTCAGTAAAATATATTTCTATTGGGTCCTCTGAATCAGCTTAAAAGGGATGAAAAAGTCTATGGAACCTTATTAATCTCAAACAATTCCTCTGTAGTTTTTGTTCGAAACTAAAACCTGTCTCCAGTCATCTGTAATGTAAAAGCTGTTCAACCATAACATGACTTCATACGGGTAATCGAGCTGCCGCCAGTTGTCTTTCCCGATAGACAGTCGATGAAAGAATCCATGAAAATTCATAGCCAACTGATAGATAAGACTAACTTTGTGTCCTTGAAATGAAAAAAAAGAAGGAGAAGTTGTGTTAGTACAGTTTATATTATTTGCAAAGGCTAACGGCGGTATAGCAGTTTCTAGAAGGTCTCCCGCAAGTGGTATGGAAATTTCGATCGTCGCTTTTGTTGAGGGCATTGTATGAATTTTTTTTTCAAAACAAATTTACATATGCTTCGTCACAAAATTGAACAACGAGGTAAGATCGAACATTTAGTATCCAAAGTGAAGTTTATATCCATACGATTTACGATCCCAAACTGTTATTCTGTCCAACTACAATATGAACGGAGTCCCTAAAGCGATTACACTGTTTATCTTACTGGCAGGTGGGTTTTACAGTACATATATTTAGAGCAAATATGAACAATATTTTTTTTCATGAATGTCAAAATTGCGAGCAGACGAAGTATCTCTAGGAGCAAGTTGGCGTGCCTAAACAGGCAGAGGGGAAGAATAGAGCGAAGGGAAGAATATATTTAGTTACCATGTGGAGTACGTCTGTTCATCTTAAATGCCTAAATCGGTGGAAAGATGCTGTAGCTTTTAGACTTATTCGCGATTATGCAGTAAAAGATTGCTTATTTAATTCTTTCCATGATAACAGTTTCGCTTTTCAATGCATTTCCGGCGCACTTAGATTGTTCTGGTGCCGTCTTGATAGCCGTTTAAGGGTGCGTTTCTCAAAAGTGCCCATATCGTCAACATTTTATTTTCCCATCTGATCCTATATTCCATGCCATGAACTTTGGCGAAAAAAATTTTCAATTTGGATAACAAGCGATTTTTCTATGAAGATTTAAAAACCTGAAAATCCTATTTTATTGCGGTCTACCCGTGCCGCTGATCACATCATGGCGTGCTCAGATTTGTGACGAAGGAACCGAAGAATCCACTTCCAGAGTGGATTTTTCGGTTCCTTTGAGGCACCATGATCCAAGAGATCTTGGATTGATCTGTCTAGTAAGGAAACAGAAAATCTGTTTTCAGATTCTTTCAGATTTAAAAATCTAATCTTGGATTTTCTTAAAGAAAGTAACGCACCCTAAGTTTTACTTCGTTTCTTTACTAAACAGATCAATCCAAGATCTCTCGGATCATGGTGCGTCAGAGGAACCGAAGAATCCACTCAGTCCAGACTGGATTCTTCGGTTTGGCCGCACCATGATCCGAAAGATCTTGGATTGATCTGTTTGGTAAAGAGACACAAATTCATGTATTTTGAGATTCTTTCGGATTCAAGAATCCAACCTTGGATTTTCTTAGAGAAACGCACCCTATTTACTTCTTCGTGCGTATTCGCACGCAGATGATGGGGCTGGGTTTACAGTAGCGTAGCAAAATGTTTTGGAAGAACGTTCATAAGAAAAATAATTTCCTGTTTCCTAATAATTTTCTCTAAACGTATGTAACATATCATTCATTCCATATCCAATACATCCGGTGAACTCTATTAAATTACTGCCCGTTAAATAAAATAAAAGCTTATATTTAACTTTTCGGAGTCCAAACTGGGTCATTTATTCCGGCATGGATACAGTGCCTTTGAATTGTTTTAATTAACATTTAATGCGGCGTTTTCAAGTTACAAAATTTAGAATTTTATGAAGAGTGCCAAGATTTAAGACTAAAAAAATTAATCCAAGGT
>JAHPZR010038450.1:0-17500 GCA_019787425.1 Platygyra sinensis | reverse complement strand
ATGTTCAGCTTCTGGATCAAACCGAAAAAGCTCTTCACGGGACATTGAGTAATGAGCGACTGTTTTGCAACGAGGTGAACTTAAATACCGCTTCATTAGATGACGATATTCAGTCGCTGGTCGATTGTCAACCAGAGTTTTTCGATGAAGCAGAGAATTGCGCGAGACCATTTCGCGACAACTTCAAAACCACAGCTGCAGCGGAGAGAATAAGTGACCAAACATGCAGGTTTGTATGTATGGGGCGAAAGGGGAGAGAGAGGAAGATGCTGCAGGTTTTGTTCCTAAGGGTCCCTTTTTTCGGGTACTAGTAATTTCCGCACAAACATCCTTTGCTATTCAAGTGGGAACTTTACCTCGAACAATGCAGTTCAACGAAATGCACAACGCAGGTTGCATGCAGAATCGGCCTGAGATCAGGATAGGAACATCGTATGAACGCGAGTGCAATTTAAGTGCACCTAACCCCAAAATATTTATTTCGCTTAAAGAGATCTTTACACCTGTTCGAAACGCACTGCGCCTTTTTAAACATGCATCCAAAAAAGTTAGTGACGTCAACCAGGAATTGAATAGACCCATGCCACTTACTAGTAGATGATTGCTAGATTTCGTAACTTTTACAGCTAATGAAAAATGTCAAGATTTAGTTTAAAAAGGCGCAGTGCGTTTCGAACAGGTGCAAAGATTTATTTAAGCGAAATTAATTAAAAATATATATATATTGGGGTTAGGTGCACTTGAAGGATTTACACTACGAGTGAACATTTGAAAATTCTATCAAAATGTACGAGCTTTCAGGCCATTGCAATTTAAAAGAATTCTCGAATATTTTGATTCCCGAAGATTCTTCACTGCTCGAGCTTTCCATACGATTGCCAAGTTATCAGTTTATGAACGAAAAATAACCTTAACGAACTTGTTTGCATTAAATTAAAGGGGCACTGTCACGCTATTTGGCAACTTTATAAAAAGAGAGAAGATGTCTTCGCATCAATTGAATTCCAAAACTAATGAACTACTTTTGTTATTAAAGACCATTCGAAGGTACTGAAACTGTTTCCTGTCGCCTGTTGCTTCGGATGGCGTGGATGGAAATGGATTGAAACTTGAAAATATTGGCCAATTTTTTCAAGTTTTGATGCTCCGTGTTCCAAAAATCCTCAAGAAATTTATTATGGTTAGCCCTGTCTGATAAAATTCGTTTAATATCTTCGTTGTAGCTTTACAGAAGCATTTTGTTTACGATTCAAGCCTCAAAGTAATGATTTTAGCGCAGAATTAACCTAAAACAGCAAAATCCTCGTGACACTGCCCCTTTAAGAAAGAACCCCGATATATTTGCCTACTCTCCCAGCCAATCATGAAGAAGTCATCGACTTCTCAGTCATACAATAAATCATTAGTAACAGACCGCTATGCATATATATTGCAAATCTTATTTCTTATTTTTGTTTTTGTCGTAGTGACTACAAGACAGCCAGAGAGTGTATCAATAACGCCAGGAAAGATTACTGCAATTTCAAGACAGGCGTTCTCGCCATCACTGCAAATATAAACAACCCGTTTTGTCCACCATCCGACGCAACAACAACAAGTGTCAGTTTAATGCTTCAGCTTGTTGCCTGTATAATCCAACTTCTGCTTTTTTCTTAACTGAAGGGTTAGTAAATTACTTTCGGCTGCATATAACAGCAAATGCAGTAGCTGTTATAGCAGTCATTACCGTTGAGTCTGCAATAGCATCCTTTTGATTGTAAAGAAGACTTGCGGCTAAGGTCGTTGAAAGATCAGTCACTTACAGAGAGAGATATACACTAGATCAGGATATAATCGGGGATTATGACTCGATTATGGCTCCTGACTAGATAGAATGCATATACAATCTTTTGTTAAGAAGGCACACTTGTAAACGAGATAGACCAATTTGTTCAAGACAACACAGAAAAACTTTTCATCTTTCGCTAATGTAGCAGCTCTCGTAAAAGTCCTCATAGTGTTATTGTTTTTGGGCCAAGGGACATTGTTTCGGTTGTTTGTTTCCTCGTTCTCTTTTAGAGTATGTAAATGTAAATGTAAATCAAATTTAATGTCAAACACAGGGAGTGCTTGCGCAATCACCCGAGCCAGAGGCTCATGATACAGTGCTTAACAATTCCAGATCGAATTGGAATTTGGAAATGTTGGTTTTTGAGGAGAGGGGAAAACCGTAGGACCCGGAGAAAAACCTCTCGGAGCAGAGCTCGAGAAGAGAACCAACAACAAACTCAACCCACATATGACTTCGGGTCCGGGAATCGAACCCGGGACACACTGGTGGGAGGCGAGCGCTCTCACCACTGCGCCATCCCTGCTCCCCAACGAAGGTACGATATGATTCTGGTTGCTTCTTAAAAGAGCTGGTCACGGTTAAACGGTTTGAAAAATTTAGCGTAAATTTTTCCGAGTCATTCACGCGAGACATCGAGAGAGTTGGTGGGATCGTATCTTCGTTCTAGTTTTACCGCTCAGAAATGCAATAACAGCTGTCACTATACATGCTATACTAAGCATAAATTTAGATAAAACTAGCTGTGGTTGCAGTGCAATAATTCACTTCCACCACGGCATGTAAGTTAGCTTTTTTGGTATCAAGAGATGACTACCATCAGACCATTGTAAGAGCGTAGATAACGTAGAGCTGTTCTAGGAAATTTAGTGGGCCTGTTGCTATGATGACCCGCACGGTCCTACGTACGTCACTATTCTGTAAAAACTTACACTGTAGAGCGTAAAAAGAGTTAACTTTGTTTGAACTGTACCAATCGTGACTGCCTTCTGTCTTACTCAGTATACGCTGATTGGTTTAGACAAACACGTAGAGTATTTAAAGGGGCTACTTGACGGGTATTTTGAGCTACTTTGACCATCAACAAAATTACCGTTAAATTGAAGAAAACCTGAAAATAATACTTTACAAAGATAGGAATACACTAAAGACATAACAACAAACCATAAGGGAACAAGGATGGTTAAGGATGGCGAAGACTGACACGGATTACAAACAACGAACCCAAAGAATTCAGGCTAAATTTTTCAAACCGTTTAGCCGTAACGCAACTCTTTTAAGAAGCAACCAGAATCATTGCACATCAGAATTCGAAGCGCTCATAAGACAGCTTCGAACAAGCAGCCCATAGTATGACGAGCTTCAGTAATTTTACGGTTATACCCCAACTAGGCAATAAACGACGTTGAAGTTTATATTTTTAGCGACTACAGAATTTTATTAAAATATTGTTCACATGGCACAACCGTTTCCTAACATTTCTTAAGAGGACGTAGCAGTCATGGGAAGAAAGTTACGTGTATCATTCCCTCTCATTCCCTCCACAAGCATTTCAAAAGGCCGGGTAAAGTTATCAGCAAAAGGAAGGTACACCACAGAGACCCAGGCTTCAGGGGTCCAAGATAGGAAAGATCGATCAGCAATCCTGAACCCCTTAACTTTCCACCCTTTTCCTCTTGGAGACGTTGAAAATTTTCCGTGTCAACTCTCGCCGAGGCTTGGTTGCACACAAACCTGCGGGTTCATAGATTCTCAAGGAAAAAGCGTCTCAGGTTTTATTTTCTGAGGAACAAAGAATTTATTTACACGCATTTTTTGGATAAAACACTAATAAAATATAACGTACACGTCAGTAAACCTAATGAACGATACACTGTGAAAATTACTCCTTTAAACCTTACTGTTTTACAGTGTCTTTAGCCGAACCACGAGTAGCGTGTTGTCTGATCCTTCACTCCAGTAGACAACCACTCTCCCGATCAGACTAAATGTGAAAATGTCAAAACGTTACATTTCTCGCACCAGTTGTAGAACAAGAGCAAAAGTCATAGACATGAGGCCTGCCGAGTTATAACTTGCACCACTAACGTTCCTTCCTCCGGTTTCTTTCTCGCTTCCATTAATGCAAGCCGAGGTATAGGAATCTTCAATTGTGTAAGCAACGGCATTTTTAAACTTACAGTAGGAATCCTGCGCGACGTTGGAACAGTGAACCGCTGTGCGAAAATTCCTGAAGAAAAGAAACAAAGAAACAAAGGTATCAACTGAAACGGAACTGATATAGAGAAACGGATTTCCAACTTGCTGTGTCTAGTTACTGCAGTTTCAAGTAATCTTCAGCGAAAACGAGTTTACTTCAAGACGCCATCTTAAATGACTAACATGCATCAGGAGCGCTGATATGCATCTCACACGTAACTCACTTGAACAATGCTTTATATAAGCTAACTCAACGGTTCTCAACTACGTGTCCCATAGGGTTAGCCAGGTGCACGTGGGCGAGCAAGCTAGCGAGCGATCACAAAAATCACGTCGCAAGAGAAGACAAACACACCCCTAGCGCGAGGAGACATGACGTGGAAAAATAGAATAAAAGATTAACTGAACTCAGCGCTCGTTCCAGATTTGGACGAGCGAAGAGGCTCCGTGCACGTGAAACACAAACTGAAATAAGAACGGGTTTCATGGTGGAGTTTGAACTTCGAGGCCAATGGCTACACAAGGGGTAGCAGTAGCAGTGAATATTTTTAATTTCTCCTTTTGTTTCTTTAAATCTATTAACTTCATCTTTGTTTTATTATTTTCACATTGATATTAGTTCTATAACTGAAGTGGTTGCCCTGTATAAATAGTTTCAATTAACATTATTGTTAAGCGCAATTTGCCAAAAAAGAAAAGGAAAAAAAAAACACTCAAAAAAGAGAACATTACAAGAACGCTAGCTTGGTTTCTGAGAAAGGAATGGTTTTTAATAGCAGTGAATAAAGATTCGTCGTCAGAGCCAATCAACCACTCGCAGGGCCAAAATTATACAATGCTGAACCCTCAACGACGGGCACAGGGGGTGAAATGTATACATTCGTAATGCCGTAATCTGCCGCTTATATAAACCCGGCCCTCCAGTTATAGACCCATCTACTTGTAAACCAAAATTCCGGTTATAAGCCCCCCTCCCCGCACCACCCGAATATAAGCCCCCTTTTAACTTTCCTTGTTTTGAAATATTTTGTAGCTTGATTACCAGTAACTGAGAAACCAATTTCGATCAACACGTGCAGTAATAGCTCGTTTCGAAACGGAAAACTGAAAGCCCTTGGGAAGCTTTATAAGCCCATCCCTAGGGATTATATAATCGCAAGAGATTATCAAGGTAAGAGAGTGAATCCCTCATACAGTTCCTCTTACTAAGGTAATCCCTCTTAAGTTATTTTTAGACATGGTACCCAGTTCTTCGGAGAATGTTACTCGCGCGATGCGTAGACAGCCGAAGCGATTTTCTCGAAACTACCTGAGAAGAAATGGCGGGAACGTCATTTTATATGTTTTGGTTTCGTTTCATGCCAGAGATGTTTTCTGCACTCTCAGCCGCCTTTTGTATGGTCGGGCTTTCGTTTGTTTTTCTGCTTGTTTGGCTGTTCATTATTTTGCCGTTTATACGGTTTGAGGAGTCAAATTAAGCAAACTTCAACTGCAACGGGAACGAGTACAACGGCTGTGTAAGCGTGCGTTATAATTCCTTGTTCATTTCTTTGCCGCTGTTTACAAAAGTCACAAAACAACAACGAGAAATAGCCACATTTTGCATATTTCGGACAACGTGAACTAGGCGAAGGCCAATTTTTAAAATTCTTTCTCGAATTCTGAAGCTGTCTAACATGTGGAATGTTCTGTTTGGGATATTTCTGACAGTACAGACAAACTGAACAAATTCAAATTCTCGCGAGATTCGTAGATCGACGTTGTGTTTGGCGTTGTTATCGTTGCTGCTGCTTTTTGCTATTTGGGCAGCGAGCGTCTGCCTGCACTTTCGACCATCTGTTTGTCCGGTTGCCCAGCTTGTGTTTGCGCGTTTGCTTTGCACTTGTTTGTCTAAACATTTCTCTGCCGATGATTCAGTTGTTATTCTTTGTGCAGGGTACATCCGTCTTTTACTTTAACTCCCTTTAAGTTTCGAAATGTATTGGAACATACAGAGAGCCAAAGTTCCTTTGATGTTAATCAAAATATCACAGGAGCTACATCTCAACAGCGTTTTAATGGAGGATTTACATATTTAGCATTATCAAACAAGAGACGTAACAAGATCACCGCGGGCTGAAGCGGGGCGTACAGCAAAGTGAGGAGGGGAAGCTTAAAGCACATTGAGTGGCGTCGACGAGTTCTTGGTGCCCCCGGTGTTCGAAGCGCGATCGATTACTCCACCCCTTTAAATCGGCTTACACAAAACCCCTTATAGGGAACTGGTCAAAACAACTATACTCGAACAGGACCCACCTTTGGGTAGGAGGGGAGGGGAGGGGGGGGGGGGTCTCAAAGACACCACCTATCTTCGAACATTACCAACAACATTTTATTGGCTTTAAAATTTGACTTGACACAGGAATATTCAGCTAGCAAGAGTCGGCATTACTAGACAAACAAGAAAAGTGAGGTTGAATCTCACTGTAATTTTCTACTGCTGGATAGAGGGGTGGCTGTGCAATAAAGACACCATCTTTTGGCGTTTAGCAAGGGGGGTGCAGGCAGACACCACCAACTATTTTGTGGTTTGGTGGGTCCTGTTCGAGTGTAGTAGTTTTGACCACTTCCCAGTAAATTTAACAATGTCATCCGATACCCTAATGATTTTTCTTTGCCTTCTGACGAAACAAGGACTGCGTAC
The DNA here is from genome assembly GCA_019787425.1 of Platygyra sinensis. Lineage (NCBI taxonomy): Eukaryota > Metazoa > Cnidaria > Anthozoa > Scleractinia > Merulinidae > Platygyra > Platygyra sinensis. Next base: position 10,790 of record JAHPZR010038450.1, on the reverse strand, counting down.
GAAGAGCTGAGAGCATGTCTCGATAAACAGTTATCCCTGACGTGTAAAGACTACTCCAATAATCAACGTCTCAAGGGTGATGTAGAGAGGGCTACGACGGCAGTGCTACGGGGCCGCAGATTTTTTTGTGAACCAGTGATGTTACGGAGTATTGATCTGGACTTCAAAGTGCGCTCTTTAGTTCCTTGTAGTAGCGAATTCTTTCCTGAGATGGAGAAATGCGCAAAACCCATCCGAGACGAGTACGCAGCGGGAAACACCACGGCTGGTGAATTCTGCAGGTATATATATTTTTAGCATACCGTTAATTGCCGATTATCAAGAGATAATCAAGGTAAGAGAATGAATCCCCAATATAGGTCCTCTAACTAAGGTAATCCCTCTTAAGTAATTTTTAGACATTGTACCCAGTTCTTCCGCGGATATTACTCGCGCGTTGCGTGGATGTTTTCGAGAAGGATCAGATTATGCTTGGTTTCGTTTCGTTTGAAAGCAAAATAAAACCTCAAACGCTGTTGAGATGTCTTCTGTGATATTTTGATTACAATCAAAGGAACTTTGGCTCTCTGTATGTTCCGATACATTTCGAAACTTAAACAGGATTTAAAATAAAAGACGGATGTACCCTGAACAAACAATAACTGAATCATCGGCAGAGAAATGTTTAGACAAACAAGTGCAAAGCAAACAAACGCGCAAGCACAAGCTGAGCAACCGAACAAACAGATGGTTGAAAGTGCATGCTGACGCGCGCTGCCCAAATAGCAAAAGGCAGCAGCAGTGGTAACAACGCCAAACACAACGTCGATCTACGAATCTTGCGAGAATTTGAATTTATTCAGTTTGTCTGTGCTGTCAGAAATATCCCAAACAGAACATGCCACATGTAAGACAGCTTCAGAATTCAAGAAAGAATTTTTTAAAATTGGCCGTCACCTAGTTCACGTTCTCCGAAATATGCAAAGTATGGCTATTTCTCGTTGTTGTTTTGTGAACTTTTGTAAACAGCGACAAAGAAATGAACAAGGAATAATAACGCACGCTTACACAGCCATTGTACTCGTTGCCGTTGTAGTTGAAGTTTGCTTAATTTAACTCCCCAAACCGTATAAACGGCAAATAATGAACAGCCAAACAAGCAGAAAAACAAACGAAAGCCCGGCCATACAAAAGGCGGCTGAGAGTGCAGAAAACATCTCTGGCATAAACCAAAACATATAAAATGAAGCTCCCGCCATTTCTTCTCAGGTAGTTTCGAGAAAATCGCTTCGGCTGTCCACGCATCGCGCGAGTAACATCCTCCGAAGAACTGGGTACTATGTCTAAAAATAACTTAAGAGGGATTACCTTCAGGCTGCCGCACACAAGCCGATTTTTTGTCGGCCGACAAAACATCTTCACTTGTCGGCTAGTGTGTGGTGAATCCAGACAAGCTTGCGACAAGATCGGGGCTTGTCGGGCGATATCTGACAGTGCCAGATCTCAAAACGTCTAGTGGGCCTTGTCGGCTAGTGTGCGGTGGACCAGGACAATTTGTCGGGGCTCCTGCGTACCTCAACCAATGAGAAATTGCCATGAGAGTCACGTGACCAAGCGTTTTTGCCAGCATGGCGGAGATCAACTTGGTCCCATGCCTAAACGCGGTTAGTCGCGGCAAAAATCGGCTAGTGTTCGGCAAGCTGATGTCGCGACAAATTTTAACCCAATTTGACCTCGACAAAAAATCTGCAGTCCTACGACAAAAAATCGGCTAGTGTGCGGTAGCCTTTAGTAAGAGGAACTGTATGGGGGATTCACTCTCTTACCGATTATATAATCTCTGGGCTTACAAAGCTTCCCAAGGGCTTTCAGTTAGGCTTACAAACGAAGGGTCTTATATCCGTGGAGGCTTAAAAAAACCGTTTCGAAACGAGCTATTACTGCACATGTTTATCGAAATAGGTTTCTCAGTTACTGGTAATCAAGCTACAAAAGATTTCAAAACAAGGAAAGTTAAAAGGGGGCTTATATTCGGGTAGGGCGGGGAGGGGGGCTTATAACCGGATGTTTGGTTTACAAGTAGATGGGTCTATAACTGGAGGGCCGGGTTTATGTAAGCGGCAGATTACGGCATTACGAATGTATACATTTCACCCCCTGTGCCCGTCGTTGAGGGTTCAGCATTGTATAATTTTGGCCATGCGATTGTTTGATTGGCTCTGACGACGAATCTTTATTCTCTGCTATTACTAACCATTCCTTTCTCAGAAACCAAGCTAGCGTTCTAGTAATGTTCTCTTTTTTGAGTGTTTTTTTTTCCTTTTCTTTTTTTTGGAAAATTGCGCTTAACAATAATGTTAATTGAAACTATTTATACAGGGTAACCACTTCAGTTATAGAACTAATATCAATGTGAAAAGGAAAAAAAAAAGATGAAGTTAATAGATTAAAAGAAATTAAAGGAGGAATTTAAAAATATTCACTGCTACTGCTACCCCTTGTGTAGCCATTAGCCTCAAAGTTCAAACTCCACCATGAAACCGTTCTTATCTCAGTTTGTGTTTCAGGTGCACGGTGCCTTTAGCCTCAAAGTTCAAACTCCACCGTGAAACCGTTCTTATCTCAGTTTGTGTTTCAGGTGCACGGAGCCTCTCCGCTTGTCCAAATATGGAACGAGCGCTGAGTTCAATTAATCTTTCATTCTATTTTTGCACGTGTTTGTCTTCTCTTGGGACGTGATTTTTGTGATCGCTCGCTAGCTTGCTCGCTCACGTGCACCTGGCTAACCCTGTGGGACACGTAAGTTGAGAACCGTTGAGTTAGCTTATATGAAGCATTGTTCAAGTGAGTTACGTGTGAGATGCATATCAGCGCTCCTGATACATGTTAGTCATTTAAGATGGCGTCTTGAAGTAAACTCGTTCTCGCTGAAGATTACTTGAAACCGGAGTAACTAGACACAGCAAGTTGGAAATTCGTTTCTTTATATCAGTTCCGTTTCAGTTGATACCTTTGTTTCTTTTTTCTTTTCTTCAGGAATTTTCGCACAGCGGTTCACTGTTCCAACGCCGCGCAGGATTCTTACTGTAAGTTTGAAAAAGCCATTGCTTACACAATTAAAGATTCCTATACCTCGGCTTGCATTTATGGAAGCGAGAAAGAAACCGGAGGAAGGAACGTTAGTGGTGCAAGTTATAACTCGGCAGGCCTCATGTCTATGACTTTTGCTCTTGTTCTACAACTGGTGCGGGAAATGTAACGTTTTGACATTTTTCACATTTAGTCTGATCGGGAGAGTGGTTGTCTACTGGAGTGAAGGATCAGATAACACACTACTCGTGGTTCGGCTAAAGACATTGTAAAACAGTAAGGTTTAAAGGAGTAATTTTCACAGTGTATCGTTCATCCGGTTTACTGACGTGTACGTTATATTTTATTATTGTTTTATCCAAAAAATGCGTGTAAATAAATTCTTTGTTCCTCAGAAAATAAAACCTGAGACGCTTTTTCCTTGAGAATCTATGAACCCGCAGGTTTGTGTGCAACCAAGCCTCGGCGAGAGTTGACACGGAAAATTTTCAACGTCTCCAAGAGGAAAAAGGTGGAAGGTTAAGGGGTTCAGGATTCCTGATCGATCTTTCCTATCTTGGACCCCTGAAGCCTGGGTCTCTGTGGTGTACCTTTTTTTTGCTGATAACTTTACCCGGCCTTTTGAAATGCTTGTGGAGGGAATGAGAGGGAATGATGCACGTAACTTTCTTCCCATGACTGCTACGTCCTCTTAAGAAATGTTAGGAAACGGTTGTGCCATGTGAACAATATTTTAATAAAATTCTGTAGTCGCTAAAAATATAAACTTCAACGTCGTTTATTGCCTAGTTGGGGTATAACCGTAAAATTACTGAAGCTCGTCATACTATGGGCTGCACGTTCGAAGCTGTCTTATGAGCGCTTTGAATTCTGATGCGCAATGATTCTGGTTGCTTTTTAAAAGAGCTGCGTTACGGCTAAACGGTTTGAAAAATTTAGCCTAAATTCTTTAGATTCGTTGTTTGTAATCCGTGTCAGTCTGCGCCGTCTTTAACCATCCTTGTTCCCTTATGGTTTGTTATTATCTCTTTAGTGTTTCCCTATCTTTGTAAAGTATTATTTTCAGGTTTTCTTCAATTTAACGGTAATTTTGTTGATGGTCAAAATAGCTCAAAATATCCGTCAAGTAGCCCCTTTAAATACTCTACGTGTTTGTCTAAACCAATCAGCGTATACTTAGTAAGACAGAAGGCAGTCACGATTGATACAGTTCAAACAAAGTTAACTCTTTTTACGCTCTACAGTGTAAGTTTCTACAGAATAGTGACGTACGTAGGACCGTGCGGGTCATCATAGCAACAGGCCCACTAAATTTCCTAGAACAGCTCTACGTTATCTACGCTCTTACAATGGCCTGATGGTAGTCATCTCTTGATACCAAAAAAGCTAACTTACATGCCGTGGTGGAAGTGAATTATTGCACTGCAACCACAGCTAGTTTTATCTAAATTTATGCTTAGTATAGCATGTATAGTGACAGCTGTTATAGCATTTCTGAGCGGTAAAACTAGAACGAAGATACGATCTCACCAATTCTCTCGATGTCTCGCGTGAATGACTCTGAAAAATTTACGCTAAATTTTTCAAACCGTTTAACCGTGACGCAGGTCTTTTAAGAAGCAACCAGAATCATATCGTATCTTCGTTGGGGAGCAGGGATGGCGCAGTGGTGAGAGCGCTCGCCTCCCACCAATGTGTCCCGGGTTCGATTCCCGGACCCGAAGTCATATGTGGGTTGAGTTTGTTGTTGGTTCTCTTCTCGAGCTCTGCTCCGAAAGGTTTTTCTCCGGGTCCTACGGTCTTCCCCTCCCCTCAAAAACCAACATTTCCAAATTCCAATTCGATCTGGAATTGTCAAGCACTGTATCATGAGCCTCTGGCTCGGGTGATTGCGCAAGCACTCCCTGTGTTTGACATTAAATTTGATTTACATTTACATTTACATACCCTAAAAGAGAACGAGGAAACAAAACAACCGAAACAATGTCCCTTGGCCCAAAAACAATAACACTATGAGGACTTTTACGAGAGCTGCTACATTAGCGAAAGATGAAAAGTTTTTCTGTGTTGTCTTGAACAAATTGGTCTATCTCGTTTACAAGTGTGCCTTACAGCGGTTATCAGTCACACGCGCCCTTCAACGATTTTTTGCCATTTCAAAAACTAAGTTTGGTGGACGTCAATCAAATGTATCCATGACAATATTCGTGTTCATTTCGTCGTGTCAGTTTCACGGCCATGTTCGATCGTCGTTGGATCAGGAATAATCGCTCAGTTATTCTGACAAAGTAATTTGCAATTTCGCTGAGATGGAGGGCTCTTATGTAGAGGAAACATGGTTTGTCTTTGAATTGCATAGCATAAACACTTTTTGCGAGCGAAACGTTTGTGAAGAAGGCGGCGTACGAAACAAAATATATAGAGCCGTGAGCGATCCGCCAAAGAGAAAGTCGAAGAAAGCTGAAGAAAGGAAAGATACAAGGTAGCTGAAAAAGTTGGCCTCAGAAATGAGTCGCTTTATGTGGAGATTGACTATTTATCAGCTTGTTATGGATGCAGATTATTTTCACCGCAGAAATTTTTGTCATCCGCCTTGCTAAAATACTGATAATCAAGGCATGCAGAGATCAACCTTGACGAGTTTCAAGCGTGGTTGGAATACTAGTACCAGACAGGCAAATTATATGCAAAGCAAACCGTCAAGAGAACCACACGGCACGTGGGAATGTCAGTAATAAAAAGGTAACGAAAGCCGCAAGAGATTAGCAGTTAGACTTTTGTAGTTCATTCTGTAATAAAGTTTATATTTATATTTAGTTCATTCTCATGTTGTTGTGGTTGTACAATATTTGTAAATTTGTAGCTTCAAAGCATTGCCCGTGAGCGAGAGGAACGAAAAAGCGCTTCAAACGATTTTATAAGTCTTACTTCTCAGTTTCTGTTTATCGACGAGTCAAGTAAAGATATGGGCGACCCTAAAACCAGGAATGACGGAACGGTGGAATGGCGGAATGGCGGAATCACGGAACGGCGGAAAATCACCCCAAATCCTAAAAGATAGAATCGCGGAACGGCGGAACGGCGGAACGGCGGAAAATACCGCCAAATCCTAAAAGACGGAATCGCGGAATCGCGGAATCACGGAACGGCGGAAAATACCCTCAAATTCTAAAAGACGGAGTGACGGAAAATCCCCCGAAATCCTAAAAGACGGGAAATCCCAAAAGAGAGGGAACTGCAAAACAAAGCCGCTCTAAAGGCCAAATGCTAAGAGCCACAGATCTGCGAAAAATTGCTTCCTTCCTCGCCCCCACCCCCACCCCCCAATCCCCCCAAAAAGGCCAAACGATAGTTTGAAAAACTAAGATCACCTATCCCTTTTTTTTCTCACATGAATACAAGTTGCACGGAAATAAACTTTGCTTGTTATGTATTTATTAAAAACTGGATCATTGGATAATGCAATTGGAGAGGTTTCACTGGCTTAGCCATCATGGTATATGAGCCATTATACCATGATCTACAAAAATGGCGAGCGTATGCACATGGTTCCATGCATGCAGCTTTAAATTTGACAATATGTTCACTGTCAATGCCATGGAGAATTTTTGCTTCTTTGATGAAAAGACGCTTCTCCTGATCGTCCTCACTCAGAAGCTTTTTAATCACGACCTTCTCGCCATGCCCGTTCCTGGCGACAAAAACCAAACCAAAGGATCCGCGGCCGATCGGCTCTTCTTTTTCCTGCAAATTCCCCCATTGAAATAGTGGCAAACCATGGCACACCAGTCCGCATTCACAGTCTGCATTAGACTTCCCTTTCGAGGAGGGCAATTTAAACGTCATATTCAGTGCATATTAGCTCATCCTGAATCGACGATTTGCGCTTTGTTGCATTCGGCGCAAATTTTCATCTGCACGTGGCGGCGTGTTGTCGCTAGCTGTCAAATCTGTCACGCTCTTGACATGTCTCAGATGTTATGTTTATAGCAATTTTATTCGATTCCCACTGAATTGAAATATATTCCAAGGAAAATACTTGCTTTTTGAACAATACAGCGAATTCACGACTTCCTGTCTCTTAGGAGTTGTGGTGATTTTCTGCCGTTCTGTGCCCGTTTTAGGATCTACCTCGCTTTGTCTGCACAGCGTGACGGAGTGACGACGTGACAGATATTGTCGATTTGACTGTGATATGCGAAAGCTACTCGAGAATTGGTAGTAGAAATCTAAAGGATTATAAACTCTTAACAACAACAAATGAAATTACTTTATTATATAAACACCAGTGAAATACCAAGTGAGCTTTCGCGCGAAAACTTTATTTTTGCAGATGCCGGCCCAAAATATATAAACGCTGGCCGCCTTCTTCTGTTTACCAGGAAAAAAACCGGAATTGTGAGACAACGGAGCTGGAACAGATTGTCCACGAGGGTGGCTATAAATAACTTGATGTCAAAACAATTACCTAAATCGATAGATCATTAGCGTAAGTGGGCGTTAAACCACATTATTGATAAACGGATAATCTCAGAATTCCAGCCTTCAGAACTGCCATGATAAGATAAGATGAGATTGCTCTGATGGGTATAACTAAAGCCGGCCTCTAGATAAATGATATTATGGAGGTATCCATAATCTCGTGTTATTTTCACACGTGAAAATAACATGTTATCTTCACATGTGAAGAGGTCGACGTCGTCATGGTTGCATAATAAATCGCACCTTTTCCACAAGATATATGATAAACAGAATATTGCATGCCCGCTTGTGGATATGAATTTTATCTTCTCGTGTTCAACTCGATATCTCACTTGTTTGCTACGCTCACTCGTGAGATAGCGAGTTGAACACTCGAAGATAAAATTCATATCCACGCGGGCATGTAATATCCTCTATATTTTACACTGGGAGGGAGTCTCCCGTGCATTATTTTACTTACCCTTTCGGGGGATTTTCCGTCATTCCGTCTTTTAGGATTTCGGGGGATTTTCCGTCATTCCGTCTTTTAGAATTTGGGGGTATTTTCCGCCGTTCCGTGATTCCGCGATTCCGCGATTCCTCTTTTAGGATTTGGCGGTATTTTCCGCCGTTCCGTGATTCCGCCATTCCGCCGTTCCGTCATTCCGGCTTAGGGTCGCCCAAAGATATGAAAGAGCAACTCGGATACTCTGAGAATTTGACGCCGTTATTGTCATGGATACATTTGATTGACGTCCACCAAAAACGTAGTTTTCGAAATGGAAAAAAATCGTTGGAGGGCGCGTGTGACTGATAACCGCTGTAACAAAAGATTGTATAAGCATTCTATCTAGCCAGGAGCCATAATCGAGTCATAATCCCCGATTATGTCTCCTGATCTAGTGTTATCGTCTGGATTAGGGTAGATCTCTCTCTGTAAGTGACTGATCTTTCAACAACCTTAGCCGCAAGTCTTCTTTACAATCAAAAGGATGCTATTGCAGACTCAACGGTAATGACTGCTTTAACAGCTATTGCATTTGCTGTTATATGCAGCCGAAAGTAATTTACTAACCCTCCAGTTAAGAAAAAAGCAGAAGTTGGATTACACAGGCAACAAGCTGAAGCATTAAACTGACACTTGTTGTTGTTGCGTCGGATGGTGGACAAAACGGGTTGTTTATATTTGCAGTGATGGCGAGAACGCCTGTCTTAAAATTGCAGTAATCTTTCCTGGCGTTATTGATACACTCTCTGGCTGTCTTGTAGTCACTACGACAAAAACAAAAAATAAGAAATAAGATTTACAATATATATGCATAGCGGTCTGTTACTAATGATTTATTGTATGACTGAGAAGTCCATGACTTCTTCATGATTGGCTGGGAGAGTAGGCAAATATATTGGGGTTCTTTCTTAAATGAGCATTGTCCCGAGGATTTTGCTGTTTTAGGTTAATTCTGCGCTAAAATTATTACTTTGAGGCTTGAATCGTAAACAAAATGCTTCTGTCAAGCTACAACGAAGATATTAAACGAATTTTATCAGACAGGGCTAACCATAATAAATTTCTTGAGGATTTTTGTAACACGGAGCATCAAAACTTGAAAAAATTGGCCAATATTTTCAAGTTTCAATCCATTTCCATCCACGCCATCCGAAGCAACAGGCGACAGGAAACAGTTTCAGTACCTTCGAATGGTCTTTAATAACAAAAGTAGTTCATTAGTTTTGGAATTCATTTGATGCGAAGACATCTTCTCTCTTTTTATAAAGTTGCCAAATAGCGTGACAGTGCCCTTTAATTTAATGCAAACAAGTTCGTTAAGGTTATTTTTCGTTCATAAACTGATAACTTGGCAATCGTATGGAAAGCTCGAGCAGTGAAGAATCTTCGGGAATCAAAATATTCGAGAATTCTTTTAAATTGCAATGGCCTGAAAGCTCGTGCATTTTGATAGAATTTTCAAATGTTCACTCGTAGTGTAAATCCTTCAAGTGCACCTAACCCCAATATATATATATATATATTTAATTAATTTCGCTTAAATAGATCTTTCCACCTGTTCGAAACGCACTGCGCCTTTTTAAACTAAATCTTGACATTTTTCATTGGCTGTAAAAGTTACGAAATCTAGCAATCATCTGCTAGTAAGTGACATGGGTCTATTCAATTCCTGGTTGACGTCACTGACTTTTTGGGATGCATGTTTGAAAAGGCACAGTGCGTTTCGAACAGGTGCAAAGATCTCTTTAAGCGAAATAAATATTTTGGGGTTAGGTGCATTTAAATTGCACTCGCGTTCATACGATGTTCCTATCCTGATCTCAGGCCGATTCTGCATGCAAACTGCGTTGTGCATTTCGTTGAACTGCATTGTTCGAGGTAAAGTTCCCACTTGAATAGCAAAGGATGATTGTGCGGAAATTACTAGTACCCGATAAAAGGGACACCTAGGAACAAAACCTACAGCATCTTCCCCTCTCTCCCCTTTCGCCCCATACATACAAACCTGCATGTTTGGTCACTTATTCTCTCCGCTGCAGCTGTGGTTTTGAAGTTGTCGCGAAATGGCTTCGCGCAATTCTCTGCTTCATCGAAAAACTCTGGTTGACAATCGACCAGCGACTGAATATCGTCATCTAATGAAGCGGTATTTAAGTTCACCTCGTTGCAAAACAGTCGCTCATTACTCAATGTCCCGTGAAGAGCCTTTTCGGTTTGATCCAGAAGCTGAACATTTGACGTGCAAAGAGCGTTGCTAGTAAGACTTTCTTCCAGGCATTTTCTGTTTCTTGTCTTCTCCTCGCTGCAATGGAAAATAATACGAGAGTTAATTGCTTTGTCTGTTGTGATTGGGGTTAACTCGCCCTCTTTGAGCCAGAATTGTCAAGTCGCCAGAGTCTCTTCTCACCTGCAGTCGTGATTGTTGTCATTGGCGAAACTGTCGGCTCCCTGATCCTCACATTCCATGGCCTTCTCGTACAGTACAGAATCGTTGCAATTCAATTGATGCAGAGATGAACAATCTGAGATCGATGTATCATAAAAAAGACAAAGAAACAATGAGGTACAAATACATACAAACTCTCTAACTGACTGAAGAAGACCGACAGTCAGACGAATGGATTACATCACAATATTATTAATATTATCTCATTAAGGGGACTTGAAACATTGCCACGTTTTACCCGAGCGGGAAGATGAAACATAAAGTACCAATGGCTAAACTATTTTATTCTTTCGAAAGAGAAAACTC
>JAHPZR010038449.1:0-7500 GCA_019787425.1 Platygyra sinensis | reverse complement strand
AATGTGAAGAATGATCATCGCAGTAAATTTTCCAATTTAAGCAATTGGAAAGAAGAAGCCTGAAAAAAACTGATCAGGGCTTCAACGGGATTCGAACCCATGACCTCCGCGATACCGGTGCGCACCGGTATCGCGGAGGTCATGGGTTCGAATCCCGTTGAAGCCCTGATTTTTTTTCAGGCTTCTTCTTTCCAATTGCTTAAATTGGAAAATTTACTGCGATGATCATTCTTCACATTCATCAACAACCGCAGTACAAATATGAATTATTTCATAAATACTTCACATAGTTTTGATGATAAATAAATGCAGCGAGGATCGAGCTCAGGGCTCCTTTCAGTAGTCTTAATTTATATTATTGCTAGCTAGGCTATATTGATGGTTCTAGTCAAGATTGATGGTTCTAGTCACGATTTCGGACATAACCTAGGAACAGAGCTAAACACTAAAATGTGGGATCGGTTGGCCTCATATAGTCGACCAGTGGGATCTGAGAACGTGGAAAAATAATTCAGTTTCTGTGTTCTCCACGATTCCCTGCTCGTTCCAGATCCTACCACGAGCCGCGTTTCATACAGGCAATTGGCACTAAAACAAGGCCTCTTTTTCACAATGATCAAATCAACAAGATGGGGATTCTAGCTTTGGAGGGTTATGAGTTTGATGGCTAACTAGATGGCATTCTCTAATAACTTTCGTCTTAAAAACAATCCTTTTTAACTTGTTTAGCAACTATTCAGAGACAAGTGGCTCTACAGATCCATGCTCAGTTCTAGCGAACGAAGCAGCAGGCTATACTGTTACAACATATGTTCTCTTCCCTCCCCCCCCCTCCCTCCCCCTCTCATTCGAATTCCTCCGAAGGTAATTATCGCAGGTTGCAGGCCCTCAGCTATTCTCAGCGTGACTTGAAATTCTCTCACCAGCACTTATTTCTAAACTTGGACATAAAGACACAATAGTATAAATCTACGAGTGTTGTATTACAAATGCCGTTTACTGATTGGCTAGCCTACTTACAGTACTACGTTTTCTCCTTTTAATGGTCTGTCTAGTTGTTTACAAAATAACGGTCACTTCTTTGCCTTTCGAGGTGTCTGAGAAGAGGATTCAGATAAAATTTTGAACTACTAGTAGATTTATACTAAAACAATATTTTTTTTGGTTCTCGATTTCTATCGCGTGATAGATGACTCAGGCTTAGCTCCCGTCATCTACCACGCGATTGAAAAACTTAATATTTAACAATTAGATTATGAGCTCGAGATTTCTATGAGGTGATAGCTGATGAGGCCAAAGGCCGAATCAACTATCGCCTCATAGAAATCTCGAGCTCATAATCTAATTGTTTTAGTAGAATTCTAACTGAAATTAACGCAAATAACAGTTTCCAATGATTTTCCCACGCTTACGCGCATACCCGCTTTTTCAATATTTTCAAGCTTTTAAAGTTAAGAAACCGTAACTGTGCTTCTATTAGTCTTCTCAGGAATTTAATTATCCGTTTACATGTAAAATTCCTTCCAAAATTTCGGAAAAAACTATAAAAAACATCGCATTTCGTGGACGATCGGCAGCCACTGTACTCTAATGACTGATAGTATACGAGTAGCTCAACCAATCAGATTGCAGCATTTGCATTAGTATACCAGTATAATTCTACTAATTAAATATAGTGACTTACCTGCACGATAATTGAGGATTGTTTTTCAAGTTTTTCATCATTGTCCGCTGGCAGCTTTGCCCTCCATATATGAATGTTCCAAGGGAACAAGTTCCGATCTTTATAGCGGCCCCCGCAGGAATTCTTAATAATGCGACTGATAAAAGTAAATAAAAAAATAAATAAATAAAAAAAAAAAAAAAAAGAAGAGAACGAGTTCAACTTCAATTTCACATCTAAGATCGAATTTTGGGTTCACAACTCTTTAAGCCCCACGTTAGATTTTTACCCAAATTTTTAACCTTGGATTAATTTTTTTAGTCTTAAATCTTGGCACTCTTCATAAAATTCTAAATTTTGTAACTTGAAAACGCCGCATTAAATGTTAATTAAAACAATTCAAAGGCACTGTATCCATGCCGGAATAAATGACCCAGTTTGGACTCCGAAAAGTTAAATATAAGCTTTTATTTTATTTAACGGGCAGTAATTTAATAGAGTTCACCGGATGTATTGGATATGGAATGAATGATATGTTACATACGTTTAGAGAAAATTATTAGGAAACAGGAAATTATTTTTCTTATGAACGTTCTTCCAAAACATTTTGCTACGCTACTGTAAACCCAGCCCCATCATCTGCGTGCGAATACGCACGAAGAAGTAAATAGGGTGCGTTTCTCTAAGAAAATCCAAGGTTGGATTCTTGAATCCGAAAGAATCTCAAAATACATGAATTTGTGTCTCTTTACCAAACAGATCAATCCAAGATCTTTCGGATCATGGTGCGGCCAAACCGAAGAATCCAGTCTGGACTGAGTGGATTCTTCGGTTCCTCTGACGCACCATGATCCGAGAGATCTTGGATTGATCTGTTTAGTAAAGAAACGAAGTAAAACTTAGGGTGCGTTACTTTCTTTAAGAAAATCCAAGATTAGATTTTTAAATCTGAAAGAATCTGAAAACAGATTTTCTGTTTCCTTACTAGACAGATCAATCCAAGATCTCTTGGATCATGGTGCCTCAAAGGAACCGAAAAAATCCACTCTGGAAGTGGATTCTTCGGTTCCTTCGTCACAAATCTGAGCACGCCATGATGTGATCAGCGGCACGGGTAGACCGCAATAAAATAGGATTTTCAGGTTTTTAAATCTTCATAGAAAAATCGCTTGTTATCCAAATTGAAAATTTTTTTCGCCAAAGTTCATGGCATGGAATATAGGATCAGATGGGAAAATAAAATGTTGACGATATGGGCACTTTTGAGAAACGCACCCTTAAACGGCTATCAAGACGGCACCAGAACAATCTAAGTGCGCCGGAAATGCATTGAAAAGCGAAACTGTTATCATGGAAAGAATTAAATAAGCAATCTTTTACTGCATAATCGCGAATGTCTAAAAGCTACAGCATCTTTCCACCGATTTAGGCATTTAAGATGAACAGACGTACTCCACATGGTAACTAAATATATTCTTCCCTTCGCTCTATTCTTCCCCTCTGCCTGTTTAGGCACGCCAACTTGCTCCTAGAGATACTTCGTCTGCTCGCAATTTTGACATTCATGAAAAAAAATATTGTTCATATTTGCTCTAAATATATGTACTGTAAAACCCACCTGCCAGTAAGATAAACAGTGTAATCGCTTTAGGGACTCCGTTCATATTGTAGTTGGACAGAATAACAGTTTGGGATCGTAAATCGTATGGATATAAACTTCACTTTGGATACTAAATGTTCGATCTTACCTCGTTGTTCAATTTTGTGACGAAGCATATGTAAATTTGTTTTGAAAAAAAAATTCATACAATGCCCTCAACAAAAGCGACGATCGAAATTTCCATACCACTTGCGGGAGACCTTCTAGAAACTGCTATACCGCCGTTAGCCTTTGCAAATAATATAAACTGTACTAACACAACTTCTCCTTCTTTTTTTTCATTTCAAGGACACAAAGTTAGTCTTATCTATCAGTTGGCTATGAATTTTCATGGATTCTTTCATCGACTGTCTATCGGGAAAGACAACTGGCGGCAGCTCGATTACCCGTATGAAGTCATGTTATGGTTGAACAGCTTTTACATTACAGATGACTGGAGACAGGTTTTAGTTTCGAACAAAAACTACAGAGGAATTGTTTGAGATTAATAAGGTTCCATAGACTTTTTCATCCCTTTTAAGCTGATTCAGAGGACCCAATAGAAATATATTTTACTGAAGCAGCTTTAAATAAGAGTGCAATTTCACTTTTGGTTTTTGTTTGTGTCCTTCAGCGTTACGTCGTTTGCAAACAAAAGATTATTCAGGAAGGAATGTTTTGAACAAATTAACACTATTGTTGTTTTTAATTGTTTAGGTTGTTTACAAAAGCTCATGGCAACTGCATAATAGAAGTCTCTGGTAATTGTTTCACTTTAAGCTGTCATACAGGTTACTGCACAGCCAGATAAAAATTTCAACCTTCCGCAACATTGAGCATCAAGGATAGCCCTTCAGTTCGTTTTTTGTTTCCCTTCAGGTAACACATCTCAACGTCTGCCCTGTTTACGAAAGCGCCACAAAAGGCCACAATGCTTTACATATCTCTACGACTCAGACTAAGAAAACAGAAACCAGCACGAGTTTCTTTCTCTCTGCAGCAGTGTTTCTTAAAGTGGCACCTAACCCCCAATTCCTATTTCTCGCTAAAACGAGCCTTCTTGTTATCTGAAAATACTTCTGCGAAAAAAAAATGTGATTTGGATAAATCCTCGATTTTCTGTGCCCGACGAAATCTCGAAAATAGCTCCAAAACACCGCCATTTTTGTTGCACGACCGAGTCTGAGGGAATGGGTTCAGCAGCTGTTGTGACGTCTACCCAGGAAGATCGAATATCTCCCGTCCTCTCATTTCCTTGAGGATGATGTAAAACCAAGAGAAAATGATGGGACAGGAGAGGGAGGCTCCCAGTCCTGGCCTTGGGATATGCCAAATCCACTAAAGCAAGCGGAAAATGAAAAGTGCGCAGAAACGCCTTCCAGAGGTGCTATCGGCTGCTGCAGCAATATCCCAGATTTAAAAAAAAAGATATACTGTACAATTAAATGGCGATGATCGGTCAATAGTACAATAAAAACGTAAAACGATGGTTGATTTTGTCGAATTATCGAACAAGCGAACTAACTCTGTGAGAACCATTGAAGAACTCTTAGTGGAATTTGTTCCACAGACTTTCAGAAGCTATTTTCAAAATTTTCTGCTGAAAGCCAACCAGCAATTTGTAGAGATACTAAAGACAACCTATATCTTCCAATCCCACTGTATTTATAACATATCCGGCAAAGTCGTGCGATCAATTGCGAAGCATTACGACCGATATAAGCTTACTGATATGTAAATAAGTCGCAACTATACGGCGCCAACCAACACTTATTTCTCCTTCGATTCAGATAAAAGTCGAAGACTAATCCTTTAAAATTACATGATCACAAAATTGTTAGAATCACAGAGTTTTTCGAAGGTTTGGAAGACAGCAATTCGACAAAAATTCTGTGCAATAGTGTCGAAAATATGACCGCGCAATATTATCTGCAGACCGCTTAGGGAACACATCCTGTTCGCTTATCCGACGAATTTCACTGAGCATTAAGAAAAAATTACATCGGTTATTTGGAGTTACGACTTTTAAAACGTGTAACAATGCGAAATCGGTAATTGTATGAAATGCTTCCTTCCGCCTTGCATCCCGCAGCTTCAAAAATAAAGGTCCAAACAATTCTATGATTTTCAATCGCCGGATCGAAGTCAGTGTTTTGGAGGTCATCACGTCTCGAAAACTGCAACACGTACTTCGCTCTTATAAACATGGCGCATTCGAAAAAGTAAAAATACAAACTGGATTTAACAGAATTAAACACTCGTGTGGAACCTTGTGTTTAGGTAATGAAAATTACCATCCAAAGCAGTCCTTGCGTTTTCTTTCCTGCTTTTCGTTTCCCTGCTCTTCCACTTCGTATCTAGCTTTCCATTCCTAATATACAAGCCGCTCGTTCGTAAAGAGGTCTTCCCCGTCGTCGCTTGAAATATTGCAAAGTGCTCTCAAAGCTCCAAGCAGTGACAGTTTTACAGTTGTCGGACTAACGTGCTCGATCGAAGTTTATTTCGAAATCTTTCGAATCGAAACTTAACTCTGACTCCAGTGATGAAAAAGAAATGCTTGTTAAACAAAACTCAGGCGTTTTAGCCCGAAATATATTGGAAACGATTAATTTTGCTTTCCGTTTTCTCGAGCAAATACAGAGAGCAGACTGAGGCGCCATTTGGTTTGGTTCCTGGGTAGACGTCATTAGCAAACGCCGCCCCAGACTCCCTAAAACTCGGTCGTGCGACACTTCAAGCGCAACTTTGAGAGGGCATAGAAGATCGAGGATTCAAGCAAATTCAAAACTTTCTGCGCCCAAATGCTTTGAATAACAAGTAGATTCGATTTAGCGAAAAAAAAAAAAATTGGGCTGGGTTAGGTGCACTTTAAGGAAATATAAAAGACTGTCTCTGCATTTCCGACGAGCTATTGAAATGTTCATAAAAACTTGGGAGAACTCGTAAAAGCTGGAAGAACATTCGCCTACGGCTCGTGTTGCTCGATATTTTCCCGCTCTTCCAATGCCAATTTCAACTTTCACTTGACTGTGTTTCTTGAAACACTGGATAGAAAATGTTTTCGGTCCAGTCTTGAGTAAAGTGAAGCAGACAGACCTCAAGTGATACTTACGATATTTTTGGCTTCTACCAACCATAACGTTCTTCTCAAAAAACTGGGCAACTACCGACAACAGCAAATAAACGAAACTTACAAAAACAAACAAAACCAAGCCTCGGTAAACAAGGATAGATAAGGATAGGCAAACAAGGAAGCAGAGGGAAAGACCGCAATTTATGATGAAGTTCTTCTGCTACTGAAGGCTATTATCTCTCCAAGGACCCCGTATGCAAAATCACTGGAAGTTTCTGTCAATTTCCATCTTGTTTCTGACAATTGGCCGAGGGGTTAGGGCGCCAGAGAGACCGCGGGTTGAAGTCCTACTCTGACTACTTAGCTGGAATTGTTTCTCGGTAGACCCTTAAGTTCCACCCCTTCGTTATGCTTGTAAATTAGCCAACTGGCCTGCCTTCCATATGTTGGGATTTTAAAACCTATTATGTTAAGATGATATATTTGTTTCTTTCAGATTGAGTTAATATCATATCTTTGAACCAGCTAAGTGAAGCTAAAGCGCTGACCACTGTAAACAAGAACATTTGAGGACAATTTGAACATTTTGAGTACACCCAAGACCCAGTTGAGGATGATATAATGGTGAAATTGCGCAGCGATGATAAAAACTCTAACAAGACATACGACTCTTAGAAGCTTCAAAATAGAACAGCCGAGACTGTATGGCTAGTAAAAATGGGCCGGGTAGCAGCTCTCGTAATTAAGGTTCCACATGACTGGCTTGATACCCTTTCAAAGAAAAATAGAACAAACAAGAAAAACAATGCCTCCAGCCCCAAAAAATAACAGTTGCTTACAAGAAAAAGAATTACAAGCTTACGAGAGGTGGTGCACTTCTGGTGAAAAATCTTAACTTAAGGTTATAAAATATTTTTACAATAACAGAAATGTTTACTTAAAAGTTTCTTTTTCAAAAGAGTTCAAGTCTAAAAGTACTGGCAAACGAGGACACATTGTTGCTCATGATGTTTCTTGGGCGCGCAAACGCGCGGGACACAAAATGAATGTTGCGTTTCCACGCTGCGCAAACTGGGAAACATTTGTTGCGGACACAAAATGTTTGCGCAAAACGTTTTTTGTGTC
>JAHPZR010038447.1:47500-65550 GCA_019787425.1 Platygyra sinensis | reverse complement strand
GTTATTTTCAAAGTTTTTTTCAACACTACAATCCGGCCAATCCGGATCATCAAAAAACGTAGGACGCACACAGCGTTCTTCTGTTTTGGCCTTTTCCACTTTTGCCTATGCGTACATTGCGAGGGCGCATCGAATGGGAATAACGAACAACTCCCACTTAACAAAGTAACACATTTTTGCAAAAAAAAAGCAAAATTTATGTTTACACTCAACCCCATCCTAATCGTTGCGCACAAATGGGGTTTAATACCAAGAGGGGTTACTCTACGATTTTGTAGTGGCCGCCACACCGGCTAAGAACTGACACAGGGGAATACAGGGCCACTTTTACGTCATTCCCCACCCAATAACCGGGGAGGGGGGGCCCAAGCCTCGTTTATAGGCTGGGTCTTACGTTTTCTTTGATTTTAACTAACCGAGCCAATTACAGAAAAAAGGAAGAGGTTAGGGAGCCAGAGGAAAATGAAACTACCCCCCAAACCGAAGAGAGATTTCTAAACGGATTTGACAAACCGGAAAATTTTTTAATGGAAACTTAGATTTTTTTTCCCCCGGACAACACGTGATTGCCAAGGAATAAACCCACAAACTTTTTCGTACAGAGTTTTCTTTTCAAAGGGGCTTTCCAAGTTTGTCAGGGGTCTGGTTGCAACCCAAAAAAAAAGAATACTCCTTTCCGTCCACATTACGCCACAACTTGTAAAAATTAGGGGACTTTGGGACCCCCAAAAAACCGAATTTGGTTTTCCCTTTGCTTTCAAGTGTGGCCCAGGGAGGATATAAAGGGGGTACAAGGTGCAACGCTATTTCAGCTTTCTTTTTTATAGGATGGAATAAAGACTCAAAATTTTTTTTTCTTCTAAAAAATCCACGTGTTACTGTGTTTTTTTCCCCCACCTCCCCCCCCCCCCCCCCGGGGATTTTGTTTTTTCTGGGATTGCGGTGAAATTTTTCAAGTTTTTGAGGAGGTGGTTTCATGGATAGTAGGGCTTATAAAAACTAATTTAGCGGGGATCTTAATGTTTTATTATGCAGAGTTGTATTTAAAAACCACACCAAAAAAAGGTTCATTTGTTTTTCCCCAATTTGCTTTCCGGGGCCTTCTTTTCCAAAGTTAAATGAGGGGGGTAGGTCATTAATCCCACTTACGAGGGGAAAAAAAAGGGGCGCGGGGGTTTAATTTTTTTAAACGAACCAAATTTCCAGGGGGGTGGGGGAACCTCGCCTCCACTCACGCCGAGATCGCTGATCGACTGAATTTTAAACTCCTAAAAATTAAAATGAAAAATAGGGGTACCAAGGAACCCCCCCATGAACTTGCCAAAAGTAAAATTGGTTCACGAGGGAACAATTAAAAAAGCCATTTACTTTGCCGGCGATGGGTATGGAGCCGTTGTAAGTTAAAAAAAAAAAAAATGGGGAGAGAATGGGGGGCTGTTGTCGAGAGGTTGGGGTCTTTTTTTTAGAGGAAGGTGGTTGGGGGTTTGGCAGGAGAGGGGATGTTCGTTGCAAGAGGAGGGGATGTCCGTTGGCCAGAAGGAAAGGCCGGGCGATGGTGGGGGAGACGGTGTGTAGTTGTTGAAGAGGTTTGGTTTTTTCCTCATAGAAGGTAGGTGGTCGTTTGTTTTAGGAGGCGGGGGGGGGCCGTTCGTGCGCCCCCAAGAGGGTGGCCCCCCTGCTAGGGGTTGTGGGCGGTGGTAGGTTCGATTGTAGGGATATTATTTTCCTTTTTTTGGAAGTTGATGTATTACGGTTGGGGGGACTAATGGGGAGGCTTCGGGGGGTAAAAAAGGGGATTAATTTAGCTTTATTTTCATTTTAATTGTTAGTTTAATTTTTTTTCATATTTCTCAAAAATTTTATTACCTTAGCTGTACCATATGTTTCAATTGTGATTCGGTTTCTCCCATCTTTTTATTCCGGGAAACACCCACTGGGAAAAAGGGCGTGTTCTTGTGTTTTTTTAAGGCAGAAGGGGGGGTAAGTAATTAAAAAAGGGCCTTGGCGGATGATTAGAAAATGTTGTGCAAGGCGGAGGGGGTGTTCATAAGTTTATGGTTACACCAAATTCAAAACCATTTCGGAAATCTTTCTGAATTTTATGGAAAATTGCATGACAAACCGCATATGTGCAGTAACTGCCTCCCGAGATAAAAATCAGAATTACTCAGGTTTCGCCAAATATTTATCCCCCGGCGGGGAATTTTTTCAAAAACCTCATTAAATAGTCCCCCAAAAAACCCACACATCTGCGGAATTTCCATTTCAAAAAATTTCATCGCCCAATGTTCCTATGTTTGTTCTGGGTCGTGATTTAGGTAAAACTATACGGGACGGCTAAAACATGATTGTCGCACTTATTGATTTCTCATGGCCTTGAGGGAGGGGGGGAAGACTTGATTGAAAAGGGGGTACGCATTCCGCACGTCCTACGCGATTTGGTTTTGGTTTACGTTGGGCGTCGGAGTTGTTTCGCTCTGGTGTATAAAAAAAAACCTGCAAACGTTTGTCGGCCTTTTTTCTTCAAAAAAAAAAAAAAACCAAATTTCCATGAACTCAAAACCCATTTTGTTTTGTGGGGGCCTCCCTCACTAAAACTCGCTTCTGGGGTAGGGGGCCGGAACAAACCTGTCGCCCTTTCCCAACAAATTTTGCTCCACCACAGGCCACTATTATCCGCCGGGGACGTTGCGTTGTGGAAAAATATTACAAAAAACAAACACATCGCGGCGTGAATAGTCCCCTCTCCCCCCCTCCGTTGCTATTGGGTTGGGGGAGGATCCAAAAGGGGTCTTACAAAAAAAGGCGTATTAAGTGAAACTCCCGGCCCCCCAAATGCCGCCAAATTTATATGGGGTTAAAAACAAAACACACACGAGATGGGTTTTCCAACAACTTGTGTTGATTGATTGAAGAGAGACAACCTGTAATAGGTAATTTTCGGGCTTTTAGTTGAAGGAGAAAAAGGCAGGCACAAAACACAAAGGGTGTATCATTTGGCAATTTCTCCCTCTTTCCTCTAGGTCCCGCATATAAAAAACACACCCAATAAAAACCCCCCCAGACTCACACCCTTCTTGACCGGGGAAGATACCATTATTTTATTACACCTCGCCAAAAATGCCAAAAAACATTTTTTACTTTTACCCCACACACAGCAAATACCCCAAACGCGATCCCCACAGATTGTCGAAGTGCGCTTTTGTTGCTTTTGTTTAGGGGGGGACAAACATCTTGCCGTGTGAAAAAAAAACAAGGAAAAAATCTGTGTTTATTATCGCGGCGGGATTGGCCCCACGGTTTATGTCGTACGCCAAGCGTCGAGGAATTTACACAGCTAACACACCAGTTGGACGTTCGGCTGAGATTATCAACAAAAGAATATTTCGCTTGTCCTTAGCGGTTTTGGATTATGTTGGGGTGCGTGTCCGATTTATAATAAATACAACTCTTTAGCCCCCAGTGATTAATATGTGTGACTAATAACATACCGATTCAAGTAACAACATTTTTCTTTCATTCCCAAGGAAACATCCCCCCCCCCCCAAAAGTTTTTTGCCCTTTTAAAAACCACCCCTGGTTGTTGAGTTCGCAGGGGGGGCGGGAACAACATGTGCCTTCCCCCCTTGGAAAATGCTTAAAGGGTTGGTATTGATACTTCTAAAACAAAATATGGTTGGTTTTTTCCCCTGTAAAAAAAAGGAGTCCCAATTTTGTTTTTGAAACAATTTAAAAAAAAAGATTTATAGGGGACAAATTGTGAATAACATTTTTGAAGTGATTCTGTGGCTAACATTTTCCTCTAGGATGAGTGCGAGGATTTAAGGGAAAAGTTACACAGTTGGATAAAAAGTTTTAATTTTAACCTAAAACAAAAACGGGCCAAGGTGGCCCACCGGTTATCGATTGTAACATAACAGGGGGGATAAAGTGTGGCGCAGAAACGATATTGGAAGTACGGTCTGTAAAAAAACATATATAAACAGGGAGCACAACTTGTAGGGGAAAAATCCCCCCCCCCCCCCCTTTGGACGACATGCAAAATTTAGCTGTGGGGGGCATAATTCTTTGTTAACACATTGCTTTCCTCTGCCCTTCCCACCCCCACCATGTCTCCCCTTTTTCCCTTCTTAACCACTTTCCTTCTTTTTCTTTTCCCAACCTTGTTTTTTTTTTTCTCCTTTTTTTTTTCACCACTTCCTCACCCCCGCCCTTTTTTCCCCCCCCCCGACCCCTCCCCCTCTCTCTCCCCCCCCTTCCCCCTTTCCCCCCCCCCTCCCTTCCCCCCCCCCCCCCCTTCCTTTGTTTTTCCCCTTTTTTCCCTTCTTTCCCTCCCCCCCCCCCCTTCCCCCCTTTCTCCCCCCCCCCTTTTTTCTTCCCTCCCCTCCTTCCCCTTTTTTTCTTCCCCCCCCCCCCCCCCCTTCCCCCTTCCCCTTTCCCCCCCCCCCTTTCCCCCCCCTTCCCTTCCCCCCCTTTTTTTTTTTCTTTCCCTCCCCCCCCCCCCCCATTCCCCCCCTTCCCCCTACTCCCTTTCCTTTTTTTTTTCCCTTTTCTTTTTTTTTCCCCTTCCCCCTCCCCCCCCCCCCCCCTCTCTTTTTTTCTTCCCCCGCGCTGCTTCTCCCCCCCCTCCCTCCCCATTATAGCGCATCCTTTGAAAGGCTTCCCGTGTGCAAAGGCAGGTCCAAAAAACCCCCATTCCTGGCCTTGTGATTTTATAAAATCTCAAGGCCAAAAAACGTCCCACTGTTTGATGGTAATCTCCCACCTGCTCTGTAACCTTTTTCCCCTCCCCTCCCCTTTTCCTCTTTCACCCACCCACATTTTTTTTTCAAAAACCCCTCCCTTTTCCCCCCCCCCCTCCCCCCCCCCCCCCCTCCCCCCCCCCCCTCCCCCCCCCCCCCCCCCCCCCCCCTCCCCCCTTTTCTTCTCTTCTCCCTTTTTTCCCCCTCCCCCCCCTTCCTCCTTTTTCCCCCCCTCGCCCCAATAGAGATAGAACGCGGCAAAGGAATGTTAAGATCTTACGCGGCACCACCACGCCTTTTCCCTTTTTTTTGTTTTTTTCCGATGAGAGAGACTGTGGAACACTGTGGCTGTGCACAGAAGAAAATCTCCACCAGCCCAATCCGCCACCATGCTCGACAGCTTTGTGTGCCTAGACCACTCTATTCAAATTTCTCCATAGATCAGCCAATTGACGAATTTAAAAGCGCATTTTGCTGGGTCCTCATATTCATTAAGTATTGTGTCTATGCATGTTTATTACTATGTATAGTTCAGTTACTCATCAGATACCTTATTAATCCACCCTTCCTCTTAGGACCTCTTGTCTGTCTGTCCTTTCATTACCTGTTTGTCCCTCTTCACTTTCACTCTCGTAAACTTGACGATATATACTCTTCGTGGCATCTGCCTCCCGTGTTTACATCCGTGTATCTTGATGCCTTCTGTTAGTTCCACTCTTACTCCTCCAGCCTTCACCCATCCTGACCTATTTTCTCCTTTCCTCGCTATTGTCTTTCTATTTTTTTTCACACGTACGTCCCCCTCTTTCCTTGCCTCTTTTTTCTCCTTTATTCTCCTTGTGCTGATCCCGTCTATTTTTCTCACTCTGTGTCTTACTCTCTTCTTTTTCTCCCCTGCCTTTTCCCCCGTGTTTTCCCCCCCCCCTTTATTTCCGACCTGTCCTTTCCTTTTCCTCTCCTGTCACGCGGCTCTATTATACCGCCTTCCCCACGACCACCGATTCCCTCCCCGTTGTCCCTCTCCGCCCGACTTCCGTCTTCTGTTGTTCCTGCTCTCTTTCTCCCACCTTACCCTCTGTGACCTTATTCCGTTTTACGTGTCTTCCCCAGACACATGCTCCCTCTCCCTCTTTGTCATTCCTGTCCCCTTGTCTACACTTTTCCGCTTCTCCCTCATCTCTTCCTTCTCCCCATCCATACCTCTGTTCACCCCCACTCTCCTTCTGTGCACTTCTGTCAGTCCACTGTGTCCTTGGTCGCGTCCCTAGTGACGCCGACTTTTGTTTCCTCATCTTCCCTTCTTCTCTCCTCTCACCTTGTTTGTTCCCTGTTCCCCACTTTTCTCTCTTGTCTACCCCTGTCAAAGCGCAGAACTAAAGAGCTGTTGATTCGCAGCCAGAGAGAAGCAGATAGATGATCCGTCAAGTGTATATCGTCTTTTCCTCATCTTTGTTATGTTCGCCCTGTATATAAGTGTTTCCTGTTCCTTTGATTCCGACCTCACTGGTTATCAGTCGATAAACACTATAAGCTAGTATGTGTGTTTGTGCTGTAGCCTTAGCGATATATCCCCATAGAAATACATGTTGTGTGTCACCTCGCCTAAGCGAACCAGTTGTCTTCTCCTGTCTCCGCCATCTGTCGGGTTAATGGATTCCACTCCATTACGCGTATATATTGCACCAGTTACACTGCTGGTTTTATCACACTCGCGCCTAGACTACTCTTCAGTAATGTCTGCTCCGGGATACCCTGTAGCATTATTGCTACGCCAACAGATCGTTTTTCCATTTTGCGGCTTGACACTGTACCGATTTAAAAATTTCTATTGGATTGAGTACTTTCTGTCGTACCCAGTACACTAATCAAGTCGAGGTTAAAGGCGTTACTCTACGCCTGTAAGCACTTGAAGGTCTGATGTGATTGATAACCCAGACTCCGAGACCCTTTTTGACGCTATCCCCCCTCGCGCCACTATCACAACAAACCGTAATACTTGCACACTCCCGATTTTCGTTGTCTTACCTTTTAGACCTCACACTTGTACACTCAAAAACTTGGAAGTCATGTTTCTGCTTCTTCACTGATGGCAAGCAACACGAGTCGGCCAAAGTTGACATGATTACCCTTGGAAAATCATGCACTGCGGTCATACATGAGATGATTACCCGTGGCCTTGACATGATTATTGTATAATCTGCAGTTTGTGGCGTCACGGGCGCTGATTTCAAAAATTCACTATGCGCTTTCGGCCAGTCAGAAAAGGGTTAGAGAGTTCAATGTATAATAATGATGAATATTGTAGATTTTCTTTCATTGTTGTCAGTGAATATCACTTTCTACAAAAGAAAGTGGACAAGCAGATTCAAACTAGAAATAGACAACAGTGTGAAAAGTCAGGAGAAATTCTTGATTGGCAAATCATGTAGTTAATTATCGCTGGTCTGGATTCCACTGCTCGTGGAAAGTTGAGTTTAAAGCACATAGGATGGTTCCTTATTTAAAAATTTCATGTCACGTCACACCCACTATTCACATAACGGCTTAAATTGCAAGGGTTTTTGTGAGTTAGGTTAATTATATCTACGCGACATGCATTCGTCATACTTGGGGAACGTACATTGACATTAAGTGCAGTGGGCAGTTATGGCTTAGTTTAATACTATAGGAAAAGAGGCGTCTTGCAAAAATAATTTGTAAGGAGTCATGTCGTGGGTAATACTTGCAACCTTGTGTGCAAAAAATGCTTTAGTCTGTACGTCAGTAAGACAGTGTAGCTTTACTTATGTATTTTTTTACTAGATTAAACTTGTTTGAAAGAGAAAAAAATTGTGCCGTAACTTTTAAGTTAATGAAAATCACTGTAACATTTTGTTTTTTAAATACTACTGCCTTGTGTCTTTAGGCATATATTTTCTACACTATTTTTTGTAGTAATAGTACCTTGTTTCTTTAATCATATCTTTGTACACTATTTTTTAGCTTGTAGAATCTAAATGTATATGAGTAAGTATTAACGCACATTGAACTTTCTCTCTTCGGTAACCTGAGTATCAGGCCTTTCTTAGCAAGAGGGTAGGGCTAGGGGGGAATTACTTTCCTTCTCCTACCCCCTGCGAGAAAGAAAAAGCCTGATACTCAGGCTATCTGTTTGGAAACCTCGCGTTTTTCTCTTGGCCATGAGCACTGGGTGTGGCTCGCTTGTAAACGTTACGGAGCCACATGGTCAGAATGAGAAAAGATACAGCAGCTTTTGAACTTTGAAAAATCCTCTGTAGAGAATAAAACTGTAGTAGTTATGATTCAAGAAACGCTTGGGTTTTCTCAGCTTGATTTATTGAACTTTCTAGTTATGAATTCCCATTTTCAATCGTTTGGAAAAGCTTAACGTTTGGCAAGGAGAAGTTGCACAGATCCCTTCAGACGAAGCTCACCTGTTGCGTTTTGGTCAGTCCACTTCTTGGCACTGGATCGGTTTTCCGGTGGAAAAACTGACCAACCGTGGGGTTTGTGATGCCGACATTGAAAGGAGTTTCTGCAATACAAAATAGCAACGTACTTTTTGTGCAAGACAACGTATTTTTCGTCAAATATTACACAAAAAATATTCTGTTGCCTGAGAAGTTTGTTTCATTCACGTCTCTAGGCCTGTGGTTATAAGGACTCTAACGGGAGTTCACGCTCTAATTATGAGGAGGCATTATGGGTAATCAAGGCAAGATTGCAAATAAACAAAGCGGCAAAATTTTACGTTTTTACTTCATATTTTTTCTTTCCGAGTTTTATTTTCGAGAAGAAAACTTACGAATAGATTGAGTCAGCCAACTTACATGTATCAGAGTAACGGAGATATTTTTTGTTGATGTGCGGCTAATTAGACTTTTTCAAAATCATTCAGTTTTCAACCGTAATAAGGTCCCACTCGCCACGACAATATCACTCGATAAGCTCCACGCTGGTAAAGCTAGAAAAGGAGTTTTCTCCGTCTACAGTATGTTTCGTCTCCAAATGTGAAAATCAGAACAGAAATATAAAGATAGACATTAATTTGTTTTACGGCTTTGCTTTTTTTGTAAATAAAGGGGGAATGGAATAACTATGGTCGGCTTTTCTATCAGGATTACAACCTCGTTTCCCAGGGTCCTCTTCATCTTACCGCCTAGGGCAAGCGAGGATTAGAGGACTAGATTATTTAAATTTACATCATAATTATTTGCACAGTGCATTTGAGTTTTTTGTTTCGAAACTTACAATTTTGATTTTTTAAAAAGAGTAAATGCCACGATTACCAGCCAGTTGTTGACATTCACAAAAATGTAAAAATTAATGTCGTGATTCGCGTATACCTCAAATCATGACCAGTAAAAAATTAATTTTTGTTTTACCACTATACTTCGTTATAAGCAGGATTAAAATTAGGAGAGCAAGATCTCGAACAGAAAAACAGGAGCCTTTGAGTTCAGAAGTCACTCATTTGCATTACACTGCTACTGAACGTGTAAAAGTTTCGATGTTTGATCAAGAAGACTAAAATTGGTTCTCAAGTCTACCACTGAAAACCGCAGTATGTTACATCTCTTATTCGTCCAATTTTTACCTCGGCAAGTTGAAACAACGGGATTTTTTCTCTAAACTGCGTAAACACAAAATCTACAGTTGGTTGATGCAAAATCACAGCGCTTCGAGTTTTCTACAAGCGTGGAATGTGCGTCGATTGCGATTCTTATAAATACAAAAACAAAAAGAAAATGCTATGGTCGATGTAAACAAAACACCGACATTCTGTCAAGGTCTTTTTTTCTATTTTCCTTTGTGTTTGCCATCATTCTTACGAAACCCAGCCTCCACTTCACAAAACAGCTGAAATAAGAAACTCATTGAAAATATAAAGCGGCTGTTCTATTTTGGAAGAGAAGCCTGCCTATACTCACCAACGTAGATCACATTTTTTTAGCGAAAATTGTAGACCCCCAGTTAATGTAATTATTCCTTTTATTTCTTCATAAAACATAACTGTTTTTTTTTTTTGTTTTTTGTTGTTGTTTTTTTTTTTGCTGCCCTCTCCATTTACATATTGTGAATACTTCAGAAAAGAGTCCGACATCAAGATTGCCCCTGTCCTTTATGTAAACACTACTCGTAATTTCTCGCTAGTGTGAAAACTCAGCACTCACTTCAGAATGGCGAATCGAAATTTGCCACCACGGTTTGTTACACTAAGTAAATTATGTGCAGTGAGTATAGCTATGTCGAGATGTGTGGATTAGCGTAAGATGCTCTCCGAACTCCTGCCATCACGTCAGTTTAGCGAATGTTTTTCTACTCATAAGCTTGGAAAACCCGGGCTTGAAAAGAGCATTTTTGTTGGCTAGCTTAACAGAAGGTTTTCACGGTCGCGGACGTCATCTTGGTAGTAGGGCAAACGCGGCAAAAATTGGACAGTGAATGTATAGGAAAAAATCGTGATTTTGATGCTCGATAACTCGAGGAAGTTTGACATTCCACAGTTTCTATGAATTACAAACTAAAAATGTTAGCTAAAAGAGGTAACCGATCAAATTTGAGAATTGCACTCTTACAAAGAAAGCCGCGTATTTAAATTCTTATTTCTCATATATTTGTCTGTAAAATGGAGCCGCAGTTCGCGGGAAAAATTTAGAAGCATTTGTATGAAAAACTAAAAAGGACGATTTCTCGCTTCTCAGCAAACCGATGCTCTTCAGATTTAATCGCTTAACTCTTTTAGCTAATATCTTTAGTTTGCAATTCACAGAAATTTCAGAATATCGACCTTCCTCGAGTTATCGAGCATCAAAATCACGATTTTCCCCATACATTCACTGTAAAATTTTGCCGCGTTTTTGGCCCCACTACCAAGATGACGTCCGCGACCGTGAAAACCGCTATCGTAACAGCTAGACCGTCAAAAAACTGCCTGACAGACAAAGAGCTTCGACAGTCCATACACAAGAACACTAACGAGCCGTCAAAGATCAGAGGCAAAGTCCCTATGGGATAGTGGGCGAACAAGAGTAAAGAAGAGGAGGAGTTTCAGTGAAGGATAAAGACGGCGAACCACGCGGCAAGATGGTCCAGTCCAGCCTTTGAAACAGCAGGAGAATGGCGAGAGACGAGGAGAAACCCGGCCGGAAGTGGTCAATTTGGGGAGGGGAAGCTGGACAGTGTAACGAATGGAGAGTGAAGGTACCGAGTTCTGCGCTGATTTTGGGATCAGTAGAACCGAGACAAGAAGTGCGGGAAGCAGACCAATAGAGACTTGCAGACAGAGGTTTAGAAACGAAGTGCAAGCTCAGGTAGCGGTTTAAGCCCCCAAACCGTAGTGAAATGTATGATTTGTCCACTCTAAACCGTTTACCCGGTTTTACCCACAAATATGGGAAAATTAGCTCCAGTAAGTAAAAATATGTGAAAGGTGCTTTTGCGCCCATTGATTTGTAATTCTCTGTCGTCATTAGAATCACATTTTAGTGGAGCAAAAGCTAACAAAACACTAAATACATTAACTAATTTATTCTTGTGGCAAGATTTTGTGCAAATTTCCTTTGCTGTCGGATATATTTTTGAAAATCGACTATAGTAGTAAATAACGAAACCGAAAGTAGGGTAATGTTTCTTAGACTATCAACAATTTACGAAAATAAATCGATACCGTCATTCGTGTACAAACAAGAGGCGCACGTCTTGATGATAAAAAGCCCTCTTTCTTAGTTTCTTAAAAGTTTACAGCCCTTGTTAAGTGTTCTTTCGCGTTCTCGACTCATTCAGTATTACGCTAACGAATTTTTTCATTCCGCTGAATTTACCAAAACGAACTGAAAACATCAAAACATTGCAAACAATTTAGATAGCGTCTGTTGACAAATTATCAGACGGAAATTAATTTTAAACAGATGAAAACGTAACTAAGGGTGCGTTCGTTTGGGATCAATCCGGAATAAGAATAATTGGAATAATGCGAGTAAGCGTTTGTTTGGGAGCTATTTCTCATTCCGGAATACATGGATTTCCATTCCGGCTATTCTGCTCCCAGGAGCAGAATAGCCGGAATATGTTCCGGAATATATTCTTATTCCGGAATATCCCAAACGAACGCGCCCTAAGTAGTTTTGGTCCTGTGAGCTTGTTGAATTTGGCTATATCAGGGTCTGAATAAGTTTACTGAAATAAACTTAATTCCTAGATAAATTTTCGGAGAATCGGCTCATTCAGCAAAACTTCTACATGAAACCCCATCTCACGTAGTCACCTACCAATTCTCGGTTTCCATTTGCTTTCTTCCTACCTGGAAAAGGGTTTCTACATAATTATGTAAAAGGCAGTCAGACTCTCGGCTTAGAACAAGGCCCTTGGCAAGACTGACAAAATAACTTTTCATGATCAGCATAAACGCCAAAATGTATCGATTTTTTTTGTGTAATAGGAAAATTCTACAGGGAAAATAGTCTTTTAAAGTCATGTTTTTAAAATGCCCCAAGGTAGTTCAAATTAGGATATCACAGTATCTTAACTTTTGTCATAAGGATCATTCCTTCCCGAAGTCAACCATTGGACAAAAGTCAAAACGTCATATAAAAATAAACTGATACTACGAGTTCTATCTTGTTATCTTATAAATTATACATTATTATTTATATACTGAGTCACGTTTTCTCTGTGGACCATTCTTCTTGCCACAAGAATACCGTTGATAGCAGAGACATTCATTTAGTATTCCTTTAGTTCTTATCGTCAGGAAAGAGAATGATGTTCCATTTTCTGTTGGGTTTGTTTTTCTTCTCTTGTTTGACGACATCAAGGTGAGAAAATCAATCAACTCAACGATTTTCCGAAGTGATGGATATAGATTATTATATCATCATTTTGTTGGTTTGCAATTTAGAAAAATTTACTTGTATATCATTTCCCCCATTTTTGTCTAATTAATTTCGATTTTACCACAGACCCTAGATATTTGAAGCTCATTGGCTAGCTACCCTTGATTCAGTCGAACTCGCTGAAATGATGTTTCCTTGATACATTTCATTTAGTCATTTCAAGGAAAGTTACGAAACTAGGTTGCTTTACTGCTTGATTATAGAGAAGAGAACTAAAACTTTAAATATCAAAATAAAATCATGTTTTTTTTATCCATCAGAGGATTGAATCAACAGAGATATAAAGTGTTGGAGATGGACTTAAAAGGCAATCTTTACCTTCACAAGAACGCACTGCTCTGCAAATACGAGGTCATCAAGCGAATGACCAGTGGAAAATATCATCTGGAAGAAGAAAGCCCGGCAGGTAATTTATTTACTTTATTACGTGAAACCAAGATAGTCTCTTCGTGAGACGATTGAGAACTTGGAGCACTAAACAGCGCTTAAATTAATTTTTAAACTTTAATCACAAAACAGTACTCTTTCTCGACAATGTTCAAAATAGCCTAGCTGGCTCTCCACGCTGTTTAAACGGAAAATCCGTTCGAGAGAAATGTCAGACAACCTGTATTTCAATTTTTTTTTTCCAATACTTAACACAGGATTGAGCAAGGCGTCCCCAGTGTTGAACTGCAAGGACCTGAAA
This sequence comes from Platygyra sinensis, assembly GCA_019787425.1. Taxonomy (NCBI): domain Eukaryota; kingdom Metazoa; phylum Cnidaria; class Anthozoa; order Scleractinia; family Merulinidae; genus Platygyra; species Platygyra sinensis. Next base: position 52,225 of record JAHPZR010038447.1, on the reverse strand, counting down.
AAGAAAGCGCCATCACTCGTGTCAGGCGTCTATTGGTTAGACCCAGATGGTGGTTCCCATGGTAACGCATTCCAGGCCTACTGCGACCAACAGACGGACGGTGGAGGTTGGACACTAGTTTGGAGTTACACCTTTACAGCTTACTCCAGTTTCACGAGTGGAGCAAACGCTGTCACGCTGCGTCCAAGCTGGACAGCCAGTGGAGCTAACACTCGAGTGTCTACAACAGTTCCACCAAGTGAAACACATTACGAGGCCATGAACTTTGCTTTGTGGCGAACCATTGGTAAAGAATTCCTGATCAAGAGCAACATCAACAACTGGATCGCATGCAAGGAAGGCACTGGCAGCTTGGTGCAAAAGAAGGCGGGGTCAGTCGCTTGTAAACTGGTTAAACAGGTTTCCAAGCAGTGTGCTGGTGTACCAACAAGCTTCAAATTGTTTAGCAGGGGACCGGCCGTCAACCGAGACAGTCACGTCTACTACTTTGATAGTAGTACCGGTCGTCACTGGCCCACCCATGATCCATGTGGGAAGAACCAAGCAAATCAGTTAAAAGGTGTGATTAATCCACACGGAAATATTTTTGTTCGTTAAGAGCTAAGCTCTCGTTCCGTTGAACGTGAAGCTACATTACGACTCAGTTTCCAACGTTTTGCAAGGTTTTTAAACTGTTTTATTGGAATACGGTGTTTTCCCAACATTATTACATTGGTGAAAGTTAGTTACATCCATGGATGAAGAAAACGGATCAGGATTTCATTGGTCAATTAGGGACGGACCATTAGAAAAGTGATGGGGGGGAGGGGAAAAAACCAAAAAAAAATTCATGCAAGGGAAATTGCCAAGAAAAAAAATTCGTGCAAAGAAGAAGGTAAAGAAAAAAAATTCATGCAGAAGGAAGGTCCAGGTCCGGTTGTTATGACGTGACGTCATTTATCGGTTAGGTTGCTGTCATCGCAAGAATTTTGCGGTTCTATTGTGGTTTGCGATAATTGTTTTCAATAAAAGAAACTGTGTACTATAAGTAACCTGGTAATTTTCAGATATCATCTGGCCGCATAATTTATTTTTTAATAATAAATTTTCGCAACGCGGGATTATTGTTCGCTTACACATAATAGAGACTTCGACTTCCAATAAACCCGGGCCGTCATCGGTCATTGAAAACGGGCACAAAACGAGAATTTATAGAAGACATGGTGTTTCTCCTGACGCATTTGTGCGAAATTGATACAGTTTTCAGTCGCAGTTTCCTCGTGGAGTTAAAGAAGGCACGCTTGTTTTCCTTTCGCGGGAAGAACAACAAAGAAGCTGCCCCTGGATAATAATACGTTTGGATTTGTTGTTGCGGCAAACCATTAAACAGTTGTTGAAAACCAAACAAAACCGACAACCGCGATTGGCTTGTACATGAATTCAATCACCTGAGAACGACAGAGAGAACCAAAAAGTGTCTTCAGCTAGCGCTAGCCGTGACCAACCTCAGAGAGCATCGAATCAAGACAACAAGACGAAGGTACCAAGTTATATCATTAGATTAATCTTTCATTTATATGATAATTAACTTACACGGATTGTCATGCTTTTAGATAGTATGGGGAATAGACAGGTACTAAAAATCACTGTTTTCATTTGTGAGTTAGACCCTATACCATCGTCCATCGTACAATAGTTTTCTGAAAGACAATTATTTCGGATACATAGAAAATCCGTATAGGTAAATATTATAAATGCTCTCTGGTTTGCCCACGCAAACGTCCACGTAGAATTGACGTTGCCGAGGGTTAGAGGATATTTTCGGGTTCACCCAGGCTGAAGTCCATGCAACACAGTTGCTGATGAGTGCTTTAAGATATGTAACAAAATCGTCAAAGTTATTTTTCCGACGTGCGTGACGTACATTATACCTCTCAGGTTCACCTAGGCTGAAGTTCACATTGCCGGATTTCATACCGTGGGGGCCTGGGTACAATCGGTGTATTATGGGATTAACAACACAAGACCCATATATTCAGGAAGAGCACACCGAGCTTTACAAAATCCTTAAGTTTCGTGTAAATGGCGCCAATATTGAACAAGATACAGCCATTCAAAAACGTAAAAATTTAGTAACAAATGTATGGATTGCCGGACACTTGTCCGGAAATCCATACATTTTCCGGACAAGTGCCCGGCAATCCATACATTTGTAAAATAAAATTTGTAATAAATTAATATTAGAATCTGGTATCTTTGTAAATATTATATGCTATAAAATTAGTTATGCTCAAAATAAAAATTAGAGGATGAGTCTTATCCCCTTGAACAGGAGCCCGTGCCTCGAATAAGAATTCTATAATACAATGAAAAAGTCATTCACACGTAGTAGTAAGTGTTAACCACATAAACAGCAACATTAACACTGCCACTGGTACTTTAAAAAAAAAAGAACCACAAAGTGTGGTTTTCATTGGCAGGCAGACTATCTTCGCTCTAGGACATACTCGTCTGAGCAAAACTGCTAAGGTTTACGTGTCGCTATCGTAAAACCACATAGGAGAGTTTGTGTTGGGCTGTCTATGACCTTTTCAAAAAGCAATATTTGTCTGAAAAAAAAATTCGCGCAGAGGGTTTCACCTGAAAAAAAAATTCCTGCACAGGCCGTGAGCGAAAAAAAAAATTCGTGCAAGCTGAAAATTCCCCTCCCCCCCCATCACTTTTCTAATGGTCCGTCCCTTAGGTTGTAGAAGAAGAGTTACGTCGGGTTAAACTTTTAATTTTCTTTTTCATATTTTTGCTTAATGTTTGCAATATTGTTGAGAAACTAGGGCTCAAAAACAAATAAACATGGGTTTTTATACTTTTGTAAAGTCACTGCTTGATTTCTTGTCCTGCGGTTTCATCCTTTTCCTCAATTGCGAAGGCTAATAGCTGATAACAGAGCTGTGCTAATTGATCAGACCTCTGCACAGAGGCGATTAGGCTAGTGTAGAATTTGGTGTAATGCAAGCTCTGTGCTTATGTCATACCGCTGCTAGTTTAACTCTGTAACATCCAAAGTTTTACTAAAATGCCGTTTATGACCGTTAAATTAGTTTCTGGCTGAATGGGCCTTAGCTTTGCTGAAAAAGCTTTTTTTTTACCAAAGAGATATCGATTTCCCGAAGATAAGTTACAAAAATGGACAATATTTATGAGTTTGATGCATGCCCATGAGCCATGTTTTCTTTCCATTTTCGGCCCTTTCACTCTTTAATTCGTAACTTTTAGGTTTCATATTCTTTCTGGTGTCGTAAAAAGGTTGGTTGTTAAATATGGGTAAAGCCTAGAAATGGGACCGTGATCAATTACAGGGCTAAAGGACCACAGTTTACCACTATTTTTGCACCAAAACTTTTAATGTTGTTTTTCAATTTGCTACCTCAGAATTCCGTCAATATTCAAAACTGATCATTGTGCGAATAGATCTATCCTAGCTTTACTGTCTGCTTATCAAGACTATCTGGTGACATTTAAAAGACGACGTCACACGGGTACAAAGGGCACCACTACTCAGCGCCAATTGTGGAATGTTGGGCCGAAAAGGGTTTTAATTATATATAAGACAAGAGAAAATCTCTCTTGGTTAAGCATAAAAAAAAATGCAAATCTTCACAGCGCTGAGTAAAACAAAAGCACACAAAAAATAAAACTTCCGAACACAGTCATCAAAAAACAAATTTGTAAAATTTATAAACTGTGCCGAATCAATTTGTATAATAGGCCAAATGATATAGGCGCGTAAAGTCTCTTGAAAAGCTGTTTTCGTGAACAGATAGTCCCCAGTTTTCTCATATTTTATGTCATCGTTGAATGCGCGCTTACAAGGGCGAGAAAACTGGGCGCAAGCGCGGAATGGGACTTTTTTCGGGGGAAGGGGTGGGGACTGTGCAACAGAAGGCGGGGTCATTCACTTGTAAACTGGTTAAACAGGTTTCCAAGCAGTGTACTGGTGTGGTGCCAAAGTCGTTTTTGCTAGACTCCCACGGACCGTATCTCTCCATGCAGCAACTATTTTTTTGATGGCAGTACAACTGGTAGTCGGCCTACTCATGATCCATGTGGAAAGCACCAAGCAAATCAGTTAAAAGGTGTGGTTAATCCACACGGAAATATTTTTGTTCGTTGAACATGAAGTACATAATGGTCCATTTTCCCAAGGTTTAGTAAGGGTTTTTAACGTGTTTTCTCGAGGAAAAGCCAGTCACATTCACGGGTGAAGAAAATGGATCAGAATTTCGTTTGCTTCTTAGGGTCGATTTACACGGTACGACTTTGTCGCATACGACAAGTTTACGACAGGCCTACGACATGAATTGTTTCATGTAAATCAAACCTACAACTCGCTTACGACTGCTGTGTACGTCAAAAAAATAGTCGTAGGATTTAAAAACATGTTTTAAAACGCTGTGACAATCGAAGCCGAACTCTATAGAACATACGTATTTTGTGACAAATTTCTACTGATTAGGGGACGAAGGAGAAGTTTTCTTGCGTCAAAATGGCGGACGAAGTTGTTGTTGACTGGTTCACATGAAGTCGTTTCTCGAAAAGTACGGAACGGATTAAAGCGAAAAACATCTCGTTAGAATATTTTTTTTTCAAAGCGCAGGACAGCTAAAATATTTTTTTAAGTTTGTTAGAACTTTTTCGCTCCGTAAATCCCGGTGCAAACTTTTGCATATTTAATTTTGTAAGTGAAAA
>JAHPZR010038447.1:20000-42500 GCA_019787425.1 Platygyra sinensis | reverse complement strand
TCTACAAGTAACCCAGAGCAGTTACAACCAATTGTTAACGAAGAACTTGGAAAAGTCTTAAAATTTTGTGCAGCAAATATGCTGTCCATTAACTTTAAAAAGACCAATTACATGATAATTGCTTCACCTAAGAAGAAAACAAATATTAGAATAACAGTGTGTAATATAGAGCAAAAGTCCCAGATCAAATACTTAGGGGTCTTTATTGATGAACATCTAAAATGGGATGCTCAGCTCCAGCACATTAATAACAAAATAACAAAAAACATTGGAATTTTGTTTAAACTTAGATATTATGTGCCTATGAGTACACTCAAACAACTGTACTATACTCTTATATATCCCTATCTCACCTATGGACTAATGAGCTGGGGCACCGCATACCAAAATAAGTTAAATAAAATCAAAATAAGTCAAAATAACTGTATTCGCTGCATCTTCTTTGCAAATAAGAGAGAAAGTCCCTCACCGTACTATACACTTTTGGAAATCTTAAAGTTAGAGAATGTTTTTAAACTAAAAATTGGCACTTGCATAAATTACAATATAGAAAAAAGGATACCCCTCCTGCCCTCTATGATTTAGCCCTACCAGTTTCAGCTGTCCATCAATATAATACTAGATATGCCTCTAATCAAAACCTACACAGACCATTTTCTAGAACTAATTATGGCCTGGCAAGGTTTAGCGTAGTGGCATCACAGATCTGGGAAACAATACCCATGAAAATTAAGTGTCTTCAATTCAACAGTTTTAAAAAACAATATAAACTCTTCCTACTTGAAAGTCAAGCGTGTTGAATACCCTTAATGTATTATCTAGCCCTATTTATTTAATTATTTAATTTTAATAGCTATTGTTACTCATATATACTCCTCTTCTTCAATGTAATCTAACCAGAGCTTTATATAATTAGTTTTTTTTATAAGTTCTGTATAACCTCCACCCACTTATATTGTCCTGTGGTAGCAGCCAACTCGAAAGCTCTGCTCCTTTGGCTGCTACACACTCTTCCCTTTGTTATGTTTAGCTCAATGTATAATCAGCTCTGTTTTTTACTTCTTTTTTATTCTTTATTGTTGTTATATTGTAACTGAATAAGTGTAAATAAATGAACTTGAACTTGAACTTGAACTTGATATAACTTCCGATCTTCCAATTGTAATCACCTGATCGAACCTGAGACAAGTGCAGGGTGAAATATTGAATAGGCCAACACTTAAACGACCCGAGTAATAAGCTAATAGTTTAGTTTGCAGTATTTTCCTTGGAACTAAAAGGTGAATAAAAACAAAACATGATGATGGCAGAAACTTCGCGTGGCCCTCCCACGCACACGCGAAATCGCACGACAATAAAAATTCACCTGCTACGCCTAAAAACACCTCAAGAAACATTGAACAAAAACAACTGAAACCAAGCGAACGTGATATTGCTGAAAAAGCACTGATCAATTACGATATTGAGATGCCTGCATGTTCAGTTGTTTTTTTCTAGCTGCTAACAGTGACTCTTTTCTGGTTGTGAAATTGTTAAAATGAAGCCAGATGAAAAGGCTCGTAGTAAACATGAAGAAAATTGCGAATAGGGCCTCATATCAGATCGATTATTAAGGTTTAGCTAGGGCTGAAATTTACCCGCCCAATGCCGTCTTCTTGTGTCCTTGAGATGGATATCCCTTCCCCCAGGGGGTGGGGTTACTCCCAGAAAAATTGGGTGGGAATGTGCGGCCCGCTTCCCAAAACCCTTACCCTATTTGTGACCAAAATCTGCGATATTCTCTACCCTATTTATGACCTGACCAAAGATTCGGAACCCTATTTATGACCCGACCATTACATCAAAATCCTTTTTCAGACCTGCGTTACAATTAGTTCCTTAGTCCATATCAATGTTAATTACCGTAAACATAATTTGTAAAGGGCTTTAGTTGATTTTAGCTTCGATAATGATGAAAAAGTGGCTTTTCGGCTTAGAAACATACCCATATCAAGGCTAGAGTACAAAAACCATACCCTATTTATGACCAAAATGGCCAAAACCAGCTAAAATCGATACCCTATTTATGACCAAAACGACTGAAAAACCATACACTTTGGGACCGCACATACCTATATAGCCCATATAAGGGAGTACTCCCCGGGATCCCTTCCCCCCTTTCGGAGTAAAAATGTTTTATTAGGGGAGCCTCTGTTGCATTTGAAATTTTCTTTGAGGTTAAGTCCACCCACTGAACACCAATTGCAATTGACGAGCATTCCATCTAAAAGGTAACACGCATGCTCAGCAAATCGCTGCAATTCAGTTAAAGTAAGTTCCGTAACTCATCGCAAAAAATTGTCCATGCTTTCCCAGTCCCTTTGTCAGACTTCAGCAATAAAGTAAAGATTCTTATCTCGGCCATATTACCTCCTTTTTACAAAGCTATTATCATGTAGAATACAATCAACGCCTGAAAGAACTCGTTCAGCATTTCGCGAGTTTCTAATTATAGCTTGGCAGGGCCGTTACTTCGTGCTTCAACCTTCATCAACGTTCGATCATTGTCATGAAATCAAACACAAAATTAACTAAAAAAAATGCAATACATTTATTTACTTTTTGTACTATTTCATTCTTTTCCTTTTGGTGTAAAAATTGAAATTAAAGGAATTGCGCTAGCCCTCGTTCAATATCATGATTCTATGAAATATTTTAAATGACACTGATGATTGTACGTAAGCCATGTGGATAAATCATCGGAGCTCAAAGTTTGCCATAGTTTGCACAACCAAAACCGTAATAACCTTTACCTCACAGTATAGATTACTGCCGGGGCAGGTAATTGTACCCCACCGAAGATGGATCCCACAGAGCGAGTTACGTTAGAACTCTGCATTTACATATTTCGCACATGATGATCAGTTATTTTTCTTCTTGCACCCTGTTTTGTTATTTGGATACCAGTTGGCCTGCGAGCGTGGGCAAGATAAACAAAATCTTGCGGTGTGGTTAGCGCCCCCACAAGTAAAATAGGTCATGTGTGTTGTATCTGATGAATCAAAAACTTGTTTGCTCAGATGGCCGGATTTCCCTCGGTAATTTTTGCGTGTCTGTTCACATTCGACTGCGTTGTGATCCAGAAGCACGTCCTGTAAAATTAGCAAAATCTTGACCAATATCAAGCCAACTCAGTACCACACGCTTGGACAATAACCAATGTTTATTTTTCTGATAATACCATGTATAATATTGACATACATATGACTATATACTACATACATACCAATAAAGTTGTTGTTGTTGTTGTTGTTGCCGCTAATGTTAATGAAACTGATATCAAAAATTACTGAAGAATTAAAAGCTAGTTAGCAATAAAATAAAACTAAGAACAACCTAGGCTCCTCTGCTCCTTTGTATTATATCAAGACAATTCATCTGCATTATCAACTTAATTGTTCTCGTAACGTAGTCTTCAGTAAAACTTATTCATGTTTGCGGGACAACACAGCCTCCAATATCAGTCACTTCGCATTCTAATATGTGGAATTTACCTCGTAAAAGATACCACAACTGAATGAAGTAGACATCTTGTTAATTTATATTTCTCACATAAAATGTCCATATTCGTGATCTAATTCCCAGAGTAAAACATAAATATTCAAAAAAACTGGAACAAAATGGCTTTGCCGATATTTCGTGTTAATTAAAAACGCTTCGTCACTTCGTCACTTCGGCGTCTTGCATCAGATTGTAACGTATTTCTTGTAACGGTTTAGGCCAATCCGTCAGTTGCCCTGACGAAGTGTTTTTAATAAACACGAAATATCGGCAAAGTCATTTTGTTCCAGTTTTTTGAATATTCTTGTTAATTTATAGATACAATTTAAGTACGTTATAATAGTCTAACACTGATACAATTTGTGCTCTAATACAAACTTATTCTGAAGTTTTGACATCTGTGCCAATCTTGTTCCCGACATGGATCTCATCAGTTAAATATTTGCTCTTCCATCAGTACCTCCGTACATCGGATTAGAGGTTAGAGGGAGTAATTCGAAAATCATCTTTTAAAAAAGCAAAGTCATACTACGATTGGGTAATCTAGTCATGCTGCAATTCGGTCAGTCCGTTGGCTGACCCATGATGAGTGGGCTAATTTGCGATTTGCTTTGCTAATCTTGGACATTTGGAAGGCCGGTTCATGAATTCAAGTTATCCATGGAACTCGTTTAATATAAGCAAATTGCTGCTAATTATATTTCCATTGTACAGCAAGAATCTACATAGGACACTGGTTGTAATTTCAGTCTGTTCTAAAATGGCTTCTCGAAAAATTGGCCTTCAGAATCGAGCGTATTCGACTCTATCTGACTTTAAAAAAAGACCTGAAACTATATACCACCTGTTTTCATCGAGCCAGTCGGATTGTATATATATTGTTTGCGATAAACAGACAAGCAGATGCAACAAGTACATGGAAGTGCAGCAGTATCAGTAATGAGGCTCGATCTATAAGGAATGCTATCGATACTGTTCGCTATAAAATGATTGAAGTACAGTAGAACCCCGTGCGGGGCCGGCCGTGCTAACGTCGGGATGACCGTACAAAGGTTTCTTTAAATAAGATAATGACTGATCGAACTTCTGTTCGGGTCCAAATAATAATTTAAGTGGTCGAATAACAAGGTGACCCCCATGAATTGGGTTCCACTTTTTGCAAAAAGATGAATCTCACTATTTTCACAAATATTCTGAACAGGTTAACAGCGCGTCAAAAAGATAACAACTTTGTTGGCAACTTGCTTGTAATTATATTACAAATCATGCTGACTGGGAAAACATTTTATTCCTTTGAGTTTCTGTCTTTTCAAATGTAGTTTGCTCTTGTGCCGCTTTTCGGTCAAGGAACTCCTAATGCTTGAAATTTTGTCCAAGGAATATTATTTAACAAAATCGTGACACGCACACGACAATCTACAGCTTGCTTTTGAAAACATATAGTACAACATCGCAAATAACCTTTAACCTCACTAATTGGTCACTTTGTAATCTTTTGCCTTTTACCTGATAACAGTTGAAATGGTTTTAATCGAGATTATATTGATCTCTCTTCAATTGTCTAATTTGTTTTGCCACATTCAAAAGTTGAAATATTTCAAGAGATACTGTGTGAAAATAGTATTTGCCCTTGTCATGTTTTGCCGGAAATATTTTATCACGGCATTCTCGGTCATCGGACTTCACGTGGCAAATGAACTTTAATCTTCATCAGAAGCATATCATCGCTTGATAAGTGCGCCTGCAGTTCTCCACATTTGAAAAGAGATTAAGAGATTATGACCTCACCGAGGGTTACGAGAGGGGTGAGATTATTTCAAGGGGATTTTACTAAGCAGGGGGATTGGCACAGAGTTGTTGATGGGGAAATACGCTCAGATCACGGCACGAATTCACTGTGGGCACGGCCGTCGCACGAGTTCTAAGACAGCTAGCGTGAGCTAGTGCAGAAAATTATTCAGCGTTGGACAGGCGCCGACCTCTTGCACAGTGGGTGTGACACGACAGAGCAAGCGAAAAGTCAGTAATGGCTTTCCATGTCAGCCAGAGAGCCCGTAAACACAGCGTTTTAAAATCCTTAACCTTCTATACTTAAAAGTTAAAAAGCGAGGGGTCCGTAGGTTATCCTCGGAGTAGCTTAAAAGTTTCGATCCTTGCATTGGCGAGACATCCTTTGTTTATTTATTTATTTATTATTTTTGTTTTCTATCCGGTACATCGGAGTCAGAAAACAATGTTAAAATCACTCGAAACGAACGAAGCGGTTACGTTTGTTCTCAGTTTAATTGACACCTCCGTTTTAATCATGTTAGAAAAAATTACCGTTTTAGAACCTTTTAGATTATCTTTTCTGGTAACTGATCAAAGTACGTAAGATTTTTAACTGCCGTTGAATAATTTTAAACTAACCGGCTTTCAGCGGGGTGGCAGAATTTTGCCTGAATATCCTGTTAACGTTAAATAGCTACTACATGATACTAGCTTTTCAAGTCTTACTTTCGGCGCCAAATATAAATCCCTCATTTCCTTTGGATGATGGACTTAATTCCGTTCATCATCAAGTCACTGCCGACAAATTTTTACCGCGCATGCTCGGTTTAGAAACGAACGATTGAATTGATTTCTGAAATGAGCATGAGGTTATTTATATTTAGACCAGCCCGTTTACCATAAATTCGGCGAAGAAACTAATTTTTAAAGGGAAACCGATTTCAAACTTACTTAATCGACGTGATTTCTAGGTTTTCCCAGGTTGTTAAAATTTGCGGACGTTTTAATTTCGTCTTAAAGTCGACGGTTGTTTTATTTATGGCTTACATAAGAGAACAGGTTTTCTTTTGGTATTTCCCTTAGAGATAAACGCTGTTGCAAAACACCATAACATGAAAAAAGAAATAGTGATAATGATGTTATTTTTGGCTGGCTTTTAAGTCAGTAAAATGAAGTGCCCTTTAATTCGCCTTGAGCTATGCAATTTGTCACTCAGTAGCACGCGAAAACACGGAAGCTCTCCCAGCCAGGCACGAAATCTCTTACTAGATGCCGAATATCATATTCACTGCCACACCAAAAAAACACACTCTGTGAGAAATCTGTGAACATAGGATTTTTAACAGAAGTTTTTAAAATGGCGGTAAGCAAGCGATCTATTTACGTGTGATTGATGTGCAGCAGACTGGCGGGCTTCAGGTTTTTTTCAACTCATGACTCAGCGTATCGGTTTAGTAGTCTTTGTTCGACATCAACAATCCAACATTTCGCAAAATATAAAATCCACTGACTTTGCAAAGGTCTTCTCATACCAGACCTGTAAATTCGTAAACGGTTGACCTCGTACAGCAGCGTTAACTGGACTTTGAAAGTTTGCAACTCGTAAAAGGTAGTGCAACCAGTTTCGATTCGTTACCTATCAGAGGTCATGTACCAAATATTCCTGCTACTTCATTGCTTAGCATTACACAAAATATTTCGTCTTCTTGGTGCATTTTGCAACATGATCTATCCTTAATTAAATCAGTGGAACTTGCGCTTTCGGTGATGGACACTTGAAAAACTATCTGAATAAAGCTACATTTCAAAGCTGATGTCGGGTGGTCCTTGCGTTCGCGTGTTCCGCAGAAGTAGAGTTTCCGCGGCGCATTCAAAATCTTTGACCCGATCTAAACTAATTTCAAGTGCTACTCAACTACACTCAATTTCACCGACGACACTTTTATACTACTTTTATATCAACTTTTCGTTTTTAATACTTTGAAACTATCATGACGAGGTCACAATTGCACATACATTATATACTTGTTTTTCTTTCGATTTACTTTGTTATAAAAGACATCTTAGAGTTGAAAGTTGGAAAAAATTAGCCTTAGCTTCTTTTGTGCCGTGTCTGTATTGTTTGGAATCAATTACATACACTTTTTTTTTTTTTAATAAGAACAAACTTAATAAGAACATTGAGGCTGAAATCGCTCGAAAAATAAGAACAATTTAAGAACAATCTGAGGCTGAAATTTTTTTCACCAAACAAACAGACCGCGACGACAGTGTGAAGCCAACGTTTCTTTTCAAAATTCAGGGTCTTTACTATACAGTCTTCCAGATATATTCATCACTCTTAAACTTCATTATCACACTTTTCGTGTGTAAACAGTAACAGATTACATGTATGAGTATAAACACTGAACACTACATGTACTGATAAGTACAGGTTCTTTGTCCATCACTGTATGATGCATGTGAAAGGTATGGTTTAGGTACCCTGCAGGTCAGGGTCCCTACCGGTGAAGTACTGTACAGTACGGTATAACCACATTTAGAGCCATTAGAGAACACAGAATTTTAAGAACAAAATAGGAACATTTTGAGTCTGAAATGGCCGAAAAAATAAGAACATTGAGCCTGAGCTAAATGTTACTGGTTCTTAATAAAAAAAAAGAGTGTATGCCTACAGGCAAAATATTATTTTAATACCATTTCTTTTTTTTTTAATAAAAAACTTGATTGGCCCTTACAACCTCGTGATCTATACAAAAATGCCTCTGGCGTTTCAGTAGCCGAGAATACTCGAAGTTAATTAGATTTGACATAGAATATTGTGTTCTTCTAGCGGGCCTTATTCACGGCCTATATTCCTTCTTGTGCTAAAATTATCATCTCGACGTCAATTTTAGATTACTATAATGGAAATTTAATAGGCCTACATTTTGAAATAAGTCACTGTGTATTCTGAGTTGCTATCAATACAATTCGTTTAATTTCATTTTGTTACAACTGAATGCGTCACCCAACATAATGTATTTCCAAACGCATCCGATTTTATATTTACAACGTTATCAGAAGCAAACATTATATTTGCACTAGAAATGACAATTTTACGACCCTAAGTGCCATCTGTCCCAATGTTCAGCTGTTTGTTCTCTAGAAATCACGAGGTTTAATTTGAATCACTATCAGGAGAACCATCTCGCCGACTATCTTGATTAAGGCCTGTTTCACAATGATTTATTTCCAGGTTATTCAATGGGTGTATTTAATAATTTTCATAAAGATCCGACATTCCGGTCGGTCAGCTGTGCAAGTTAATTAACAAAAGTCCTGAAAGACTGATCTAGACAGACAGTTCCATTTTGCCCCTAATAAGCTCTCTCGGTCTGGTCTAAAAAAAAACGTTACTTTATCATAAACATGGCTAAACGCGCGAAATATTTCAACGCCACACTCTAAAACTTTATGGCCCACAATGTGTTTAAGTGTTTGGTCTCTCTTTTCGTGTGTGCCGACGGTTTTTGGACACTGGTGTTAACGTTGTATCACTATTATAATATTAACGACTGCACAATACTTGCAGTTTAAATTTTTCTGGTCTACTTTTTCTCAACATGACCAAGTTTTATCAAGAGACAATGGCCTCATTTTATCTTGGTTTTATCTGATTTGCCTCTCTTTTAATATATCCCACAGAAGCAGGGCTACTTGAATCTGGCAGTGTCGCCGTCGATACCGCATACTTCAATGCTTCAAGGGCACATGGAGCCAATGAGAGCGCTTGTTATATATTGGCACCATTATGAACTCTCAAGTTTTTGCAGAATTCAAAGAGCGTCTGGGTTTGCCAGTTCTCTCGTAACTTCTCAAAGCACGCTCGTGCTTAAACAACATTGTATAATGTGTTTAAATGTTAGCGTGTTTGATCGGCCTGTCTCGAGGCCTTTACAAAATGCAGTTTGCTTGAAAATTTCCTAGTTGAGAATTTGATATTATAGCAATACTTCCTCGCAAAGTACTTCACTGGAAGCAATTAGGTGATATGATACCAGCTGCAGCAAACAGTCACGCAGCTTAAATTTGGATGAAATTTGCTGTTCAATATTGGCGTAGCTAGCTGACTTCAGTAAAATTATATAAATTATATATATACTGGTACAATTTACTTTTACGCAATTTAATTGCGGAAGTTTGTATATATCGGAGTTTTAATCCCAACCTGGCTCTTATCCAGATGTTAGTGTTCTGACCATGATGTCCGGAAATTTCGCGGCCGTATGGGAACGCAACTTGAAAAACATGTCAACATCACTTCAGCCATGACTTGTATTTCTTGTTTCAACAAAGTCTTGCGCTGCAGCTAGTAGCAAAGATAAGGCGACCATTTCTATGCATTGTTTGGCCAACCTTTGAGAGAACGGCGCCATACGTGCAAAAAGCCCAAGGGTTCAGGCTATCTATGGAGGTCGTAAAAAATATTGGCCGTATAATATATTGTCCGATGTGTACCCGGCTAAGCTCGATACGCGATCGGTGCTACTTGTAAGCAGTAGCTAATTAATAATCCGGTAGTTTCAAGATCTGCAAGATGGCTTGCCATAGTTTTTCAGCGACCTGTAACTTCGGTCACAACTCTTCAGCGCAAGCAGGTACATACTAGTGCAGAGTACCACCCAGTTTGCACCGCGCGCTATTTTTGCATCTTATAGCTTCGTGTTATGTTCATCGTAAGAGCGATCTTGAGATCCTGTGTAACTGTTGTGGGTCTGTTATCCGACAAGGTTTTAACAGCGCGCTACAAATTGAAGCAACCACCAGATTTGTACGGTGTTGTGTGACTTTTGCTTTTTCTTAAAAATATAACTGTTACAGTTATTTTCTATCACGTGAACTGAGAGAGTGATATGGCGCTGCGAGTGAATTGAACGGCATGATCGCGTGTTGGCCTTGAACTTACTATCGTTAATTCACGTGATCTTTGTTGAAAAACGGAATTTTGTAATTAAGACATGCGTTCCCGGGGGGGGGGGGGGGTACTCCCTTATAAGGGCTTAATGGGGACGTGAGCCAGTTTCAGACATCTCGGCTTTGATCAGAAAGACTGGTTGTGAACGGAAAGAATAGAAAGGTAAACTAGCATCGGCTGAATATGAACTTTGAGATTCTCAAGCTGACTTTAATAAATAGAAAAGTGGTGCCTCTTTTGTCCCTGAAAAATGATAAGCACACACACAAAACACGGTCTAAAACGGAACAAAAAGATTTGACATGTCTCCTAGAAACTTCGGCAGCCGCAAAAAATGTAAACAACATTGTCCGCACCGATCAAGTTTTTGATAAAAAAGAACTAATATTAAACTTAAGTGTTTGCCTTTGGGCATTTGTAATTGCAGGTAATTGATTCCAAACAATACAGACCCGGTACAAAAGAGGCTACAGAGAAGAGTCTTTTTTTCGAAAGGCTGGTATATTTTTAATTGCCGCTTCTTTTTGTTTTCAATCAGTCTTCAGTTCGCCTGCGTCGTTCGATCTGTATACATTGACTTGTAAGTACACACACTGTGGAAGGAAGGATGCGGATGAACCTTTTGACATTTCCGAAGAAGATTCATTGGAAAGTAAACAGTCTTAATTTAACATGAAGTTTTCAAAACAAGTTAGCCAATATCAGACCTGAAACAAATATAAATACTCTAAAAAATATTCAAAAATTCCCGTGACCTTTGGAACAATAGACTCCAAGTACTTTGCCCTGAACCCCCAAGATTATTCTCTGATCAGGAATGGTGGGCACTTGAAAAATTTCCTGCATGTATTAATTTTAATTTTATTTCTTTTCGATCTGGAAACTGTATGACTTAAGTGGCGGCCTTTCACTGCGGGTTGGATTTCATCAGTGGAAGCTAATTCCACCGGACGCTTTTTTTTTATGCATTGTAGAAATTTTTCCACGTACGTTTGTGTAAAATATTTGTACAGGTATCAGGTTTTGAGGAGCAAAACTTGACAATTAATTTCACTGATATGGCGGAACTCCCTCTTGAAATCGTTTATGTACGTATATCTTATCAGATTTGTTCCAATGCAACCCACGCCAAACCGGTAACTGGTTCACTTCAAATTCGTGTGTTTGTTCATTTTGTCATTTGTATTCAGTTGCCGGAAAAACATTGCCGCTTAATTAAATGCTGTATCGTGACAGTTTTTCTGGTATTTACCTTTACCTCAAACGTTTTCAGTTTCCTCAATCATTTTGAACGTTCTTTCACTGAGATTCAGAATTAAAGATTTATACCACGTGAGAAAAATGCCTGACTACGTTTATATGACTATAATGTACGGACCTGAAATGTATCAGGGTTTGCAAACGTAATTATTCAGTATTCAGCCAAACAGAAAGAAAATGATGATTGAAACTGAAAAAGCAACAGACAGTTTTCCTGGTATTTACCTTTACCTCAAATGTTTTCAGTTTCCTCAATCATTTTGCACGTTCTTTCACTGAGATTCAGAATTAAAGATTTATACCACGTGAGAAAAATGCCTGACTACGTTTATATGACTATAATGTACGGACCTGAAATGTATCAGGGTTTGCAAACGTAATTATTCAGTATTCAGCCAAACAGAAAGAAAATGATGATTGAAACTGAAAAAGCAACAGACAGATGATGACCAATGTTTATAAAACTGAGTCAGCTCAAAATATATTTTAGGCAATCGCTTGCTCTATTTCAAAAGTTCATTTAAATTCATATATTCGATATGAGTAGCCTGAAAGGCTTAACTGACGTCAAAAAAAATTAACAAGAATCTCGTGACTTTCAAATATTGATCACTAACAACAGCAATACAAAGTTTAAATTCCATTTAAAATCCCTCGTTTCCTCACGAAGAATTTAATTCCAAAATCTACGCAATTGTTTTGCGATTTGAAGTTTAGAGAAGAAGATGTGTAAGTGTTGCAGATTCGCCGAGCTAGAATGACATGATTCTATGAGCAAATATCTTTTCGGCTATAACTTATTCCCGCTTAATAAAACGGCTGACGTCCTCTACTCAATGGACTAAAATAGCGTGACGTTAAAAGACAAATCTATTTCATGACAAAAGGAAGTGCCTAGAGAGACAATGAAGAAAATTAAGAAGATAACAAGGAAGAATGATTTAGACCACTTTACAATCGAAACGATCTGGATATTGGGACTTCCGAGTATAAACTTACTTGACAACAAACTTTGCTCGGTTGTAAAACGTAGTGAAAACAAGTGAAAAACAGTATGTAGTAAAATGGACCAATCATTGCCATTGACGTCACAATACCCTTGTCACCTCGTCCTTCGTCACGCCCCTTCGTTCCCACCACACTCGTTGACTATTTTGGTTGTAATATTAGAGCCGCAAAGAAGCACAGGGCGCTTTTGTAGTTCTTCACGGAAATTCATAGCGAGACGGTAATCCGACTCCTTCCAAACTTTCCTCAATTTGAGCAGACACGTTGAGAAACGTTTTGACATATTTTTTTTACGGCTGTAAAAAGCTTCAACCAAGAAGGAACATTCAGTCGTAGAATCTGCAACGTGGTACAACCGTACAAGCACCCCCCAGCAGTGAGCTTACTGTAAACTGAAAAGATAAACATGGTTTTCGTCGACGAAGAAAGAAGGCCCTTGCACGCGGTAGATTGGGTGATAATAGCGGTTTATTTTCTTGGCTTGTATCATTGTTGGACTGTGGGTAAGTTTGAAACTGCTTAGTTCGTTTGTGAGGCATTTGTTTTTGGCCATATTTTTACTCTCATCGCTTTGCAAAGAGGTCGTTTCGTAGTAACTCGAATTGTCGATCCAGTGAATATTTGCCAGCGTGGCTTATGCAAATCTTTAAATTCTGCAAGGTCTCTACTGTGAAACTGGCTAGTATTTGCCATTTGCAGCTAAGATATCATTCAATTCGAGAAAGAAAATCGCCTGGCAACGAATTGGCACACGGCGAAATGAAGATGGTCTTACGATGCGTTTCAAATTTCTTTCGTTCGTCCGCGTGGGAATTTAGAGTAATTGAAGATTTATACTATTTAAGTGTTGCTTGAAACGTGCTGCACAAATCTTTAACCTGTAAATTGTACTTTTCGCTAGTCACCTTTTGTGTGAACTGTTAAGTGAATGGCAAAGTAAATCACGCTATATAAAGTGGCCCGGTTTTTGTAAACTTCTTAGGCACGGGACGAATCTGCCGTTCCACTTATGTGCGAAAGCTGCTTGTGAATGAACCGCTCGGGACAAGATCGTCCCTTGGATCACTTTTTTCTGCAGCAGTTACTGGGAAAGGTGAACGACGGCGATGTCTGTCTGCGACATACGCTCAAGCGAAGATTTCGGCGTTATTATGTAACCGGCGGAGGGCCGTGTATGAATATTTCCTAACTGTATTCGCAAGTGCAACGAAACGCTCCTGATTGGTCAGTCATGCGTGCAGCTTGGCGCCAGAGGCAATAAGTAGTACTTAAAAAATACAAGGACAAAAAAATGCATTATGTATCTGGTATCGAGACTTTCCAGCCATTAGAAAAGCCCTTTTAACCTTTGTTTCACAAGAAACGCTAATTTCTGAAGGCACTGATTCATTTTAATTTGTTGTTTTCTTTCAAAATACATGTAATATAACAAGATTTCTTATAATTGCAAATAAAATTTACCAAGAGCAAACCATTTGCGCTAAAGCAATCTTTCAAATGAATTTGCTGTTCCTGTTCTTTTTACTACAAATTAGCTTGTCAATTTGCATAAAATCCAGCCTTGCTGTTACTAAAACAGACATTCCACATCAATGATAATAGTTGTTTACCAATGGTGTCCCTGTTAAGTCCATCATCTGAAGCAACCATCTCTTCAAAATTGAACTAAGTGAATTGGTGGGAGCTTTTCACATGATACCAGTGTGACTTTCATTCTGGTTACAAGTCCACTACAGTCCCCTCTTTTTTCTTATTTTATGGCTTGATGTGTATTTCTTTGTGTATACATGTACTTACGGAATACATGGAAAGAAATATATGCACATGAAATAACGTCATGCCAGGTCAGTACCAGTGCAAGTTGGCACCTTTTGAATACTGTTCCAAGTCAAGATTTTTGCTCCAGTTTAAAAACCTGCCCCAGCTTGCTTGGTTCAGAGCTATTAGTCAATCTTAGAGCAGTCTACAACAGGTTTTATCATCCGCACCCTGAGGGGGTCATGTGCACCCGGCTGGATGTAGTTCATGAAGAAAACAGAAGCGTTCGTACGTGTTAATATAAGCGGTGTGAAACCATGTCATCATGTACTAGACTCGCACTGCACAAGGTTTACACAGCTTACGTAACACTTCCCATGGTTTGGCACGTGACCAAACTATGGGAATACCATGTTGTTCAAATGCAAGAGGCTGGGGTCACTGACAGGATTTTAATTATGAAAAGGATCAGTTCATTATCTTATCATTCTGTCTCACCCAGACAAATCCATCCAGGGCCAAATACTTTTGTCCTGATAAAATACGTTTTTTTTTATGGTTGTGAACAGTGCTGATTTGTTCCTAAGTATCCCTGGTATATTAAAACTTTCTCTGACTGTGTATCAATACATTTGATATGTTATTTTGTTGTTTTTGTAAGGTCGTAACCACAGTTTCATGTCAATTCTTTGCTAAAAATGGCTAGAATATCTGATAAGTGTGCAGTGTTGTTTTCTTTAAGTTTTTAAGTAGCTGGAGTTTTGTGAAAAGTAGACGGTTGTGGGACCTGATAAACATCATCTCTTCAACATATCTGACTTGTGAAAGTAGCTGGTGACACCTGGTATAGAAGCCGGCGAATTTCGCCGGCTGCTGGCTTTTATCTACTCAGCTACCCTGAGTCTGTGTGTGCCACAAGTCTGCAAAAATGCGTCATAAAAATATTGCATACATGTGTTTATATTGTGTTGAATCATGTCTGTATGTACGATTTAGATAAAAATCATGCAATTAATGCCTGAGGAATACCCTGAGCAAATTTAATGGCAATTTAAGCACGGTGTTGAGTATTAAGTTAAGATGTTTGAACCTACTGTTCCACTCAAGATGCACTTGTTAAAAATATCTTTGGAACGGTAGACAATATACATTTGACATTAGTTACTAACGTTTAACGAGTGAAGGAAAAACAAAAACGACTGTTAACAAAACATGTTAGGAAAAACTAAATAAATGAAAAATGATAATTAAAAAAATGTTAGGAAAACTGTGGAGCAAAATCTATTGTGAGATCAATGTTGCCCAGCTCAGAACAACGGCATACTGTACATGTAGCTTGTATCTGTCAAAGTTGGTTAAATTTGACACTCAAACCATTTACCCTTAACTGTGCATGAGGATCCATGTACATTTACTCTAGGTGTTTTTGACAAAACTTGAAAAAACATCCACACTTCTCTTCAATATGCAGGAATGAATCATCAGTTTTTAAACGTAAATAAACAGATATTTTCGAGGGTTTTTTGGCTATAATGGAAGTGGTGTGCCGGATAAGGTGGAAAAAGGAATTTAAGTGTCATGCAGGTAAAATGATAAAAATCATCTTTACCTAAAATGTATAGACAGTATTGTGGAAAGAACATTTTGCAGGGTCTCTGTGTCCCTTGTACATGTAGTCACAGGAACCAAAATCAGCTCCTTTTAAAATTAGGCTCACTCATAAGATACTGTGTACTTCAGAGGGGCTCACTACTACCTACAGGTACAAGGTAATAATGAGTCTTGATTGTCATGATGGCTGCTGTATTGTTTATAAAACACTGTGGATGTCTTTGCACTCTTTGGTATTGGAATAGCGTGCAGTATGACGTAAACATTTAATTGTCCAACTTCACTCATCTGTAGCCTGTATGCAACGCTATTCCCATATAACAACGGCCATGGTTAATTAATTCATTTACAGTATCATGCTTGTTTTGTTTAGTTAATACCACACTATAGCACATGTAGGTAAAATACAAACCATGCACTGGAGTAGGTTGCGTTCAATACCATGTCCATATAAGACCACTTTATTGTTTCCTGCTTCAGAATCCCGGCAGGAGTTTTACGTATCCTACAATTGTATCCTCTCAGTTCTGGAGGTTTGGGGGTTGGGTTTGTGTGTGGTTTTACTTCGGGGTCTTAACAGTTTTGTAGCCTTCACATTTATGTTCCCAATATTATAGGGCCAAATATCAGACAAGCCTGAATAAGGGTGTACTTCTACACCGCAACAAGTCCATGTTGTTGAAAATACCACCTTAATATGACCATTCCCGTACGCTCTTTATGTATAAGGGGGACGGGTATGGTAGAAAACTTTTTACTATGGCCAAGACGAAACATGATTACGTAAACATGCTTTTCGCCCGCACATTCAATCTGCCTATTTTGCAATAAATGGGGATCGTTTGCTACGGTTACAGTTGACTGGTTAAATGATGCTTGTTCAAATTACCTGTATATTAATTTGTTTGAATTATGAAAGAAGAGACTATCAAAAGTATAATAATATATGCGGGTATTACATGAAAGTTACATTCCCTAGTTGATACAATTTTTTTTCTCCTCAGTACATTGGGGAAAGTGCAAGTATCATCAGTCCTCTAATTGGCTTAAAATGTGGGTGCCACAAAAATATTCATCTAATTAAGCCACAGAACTCATTTAGATGGTTGCGATTGCAATTGTTGTTAAAAGCAAAAGTTCATTCCACAGGTTTGAACAACAATGAACTTTCAGCATGGTTGGAATATTTTTTTCAAATTCTTGTACCATGTTTTGTGAGAGGTTTCAAAACTAATGAAGTTGATTCGATTTTTCTATTTTGCATAATTATGTTCCTTACCTGTGGATCCTTTTCTGAGTCCGTTGTGGTTTGCTGACATTGTGTACCGAGTCAATTTCCTGTAGTCCTCAGTGCCAAGATTGACGGTTTTTGTGTGTGGCCGTCAAACAAAAATTTTGGCTCCAATTTTTTCTCTTCATCAATGTGACTTCTTTTCAAACATGCACTGTCGCTTCTTTCTACTGTAAAGAACAGTTTCTCGAGTTTGTGATATCAGTGCCTTTCTGAAAATTATTCAACTTGAAGGTAAGGCAACCGCAGCTAAAGAGACTTTCCACATCTCCCTCTGATTGCCTATTAAAAATTATCTACCATATATCTGGTGTCATCTGGAAGCAGTGTGCAGTGCTTTGGATCATATACAATTCCAGCTGGACCTTTGCGTGTCCACAGCCCCTGCTGCTATGATGTCTGGACCCCCCCCCCCCCCCCACCCCCACCCCAAAACCCAAAAAACATCAAAAGTGTATTCTAAAAGAAATTAAACCCTAAATCCCCCAACTCACATGCCAGGAGTTTCCCGCTTTTCATCCGCATTATTTAAGGGACGTTTTGTGCTAATAAGTAGTGCGTATCCTCCTGCACATGCAAACTCATGACATGTATGCCACAGATTCCTAACATTGGACGCATGCACTAATTAGTAACAAAATACGCAAATGATAGGGCAGATGGCCTACTGCTTATAGCTTTCCTCTGGATCTAGCACTCTTGAACGTTTCTGTGTGCACCCCTATATTTCTTTTGACGGATCATTTTCTCTCTACCGATTAAACTTTCCCCGCTTTAGCGAAAAAAATGAGTGAAAAAATCTGTCTATTAGACGTTTGATATTGTGGCAAAAATGCACCATCTAATTCCATTATTTTTAGCTCTTCATTTATCTGTGCAGTGGTTTCACATGCCTCATGAAAGGGTTTAAAGTTTGAGTAAAAAATATTGGCAACCATTAATTAGACTTGCACTAGTTTGCAAAAACAGACCCACAAGTTTTCGTCAAAATATGGTCTGAGATCGTTGTGCCCTCCATTGACTTGCCCTCTGATATTTTTACCTATAAACCTCTGTAAGGCCATGGCACGCTGAATTATGTGCGCAGGGTAGTTTGCCACACTCTTTATCTCTGATAATGGAGTTTGGTGGACCCCCATTTTTTTTTCGGCATTTTCTGACTTTAGTGACTCCATTATCTGACTGCAGAAAATTTTTAAAAAAAGTCTATCGCCTGGGGAAATTTTTGCGCGGACGTTTCTTAAGACTCTTACTTTATTTTAAACTCGACTCATTGGCGACATAAGCTAATTAAGGAGCTTAATGAGCTCCAGGTGCTGGAGTATTAAAATTAAGTATGTATATGTGTGTGGCACAGTACATCATTTGAATGAAGCCACTGATCAGCCTATAAAAGAATTGATTTTGGCTATGAGCTTGAGAAACTGGTGGTCATTTTGAGAGAAATTTCTTTAGAATGCAATAATGACAAACGTTTCAACAACACATTGATCAACTCTGTAATATTTCATTGAGTGTAACTTAGCTCTTAGTGCAACAGCTCTTAGTGCAAAATTAGCTTGGTGCGAAACATTAGTCAAGATTGCGCATCCAAAAATAGAAAATAATAAAATTAAATTAAGTCTAAGGGAAAAAAATGATTAAAGGCTTGCAGGGGTGGTCAACCATGCCTTACAATGTCGGAAGTGGTCACAATTTTATGACTTCACAGAGCAGTTACAAGTAACGATAACATTTTCCTGGCAAAATTCTGAGAAATTTGTCAAATATTCCAGTGTTGTGTTTTTGTGTATGAATTGGCAATGGCACTTTTAAGGAGTTAATTATCAAGGGTTATTATGAGTTCATAATGCACAATCATTATTTCAGTCCAAATTCAGGAAACAAAGGGGAAAGGATGAAACGGCAGAAACTTACTTCTTGGCAGGACGGTCAATGATGTGGTGGGCGGTAAGTTGCTTTCCACATTAATGAACTGTCAGTTGTATTCATACTGTAGTCTATATTGTACATACTGTACAGTATATTTATGACAGTCTTCATGCTTTGACTTGTAGGTTGGACCCAGTCTTTTTGCCAGTAACATTGGCAGTGAGCACTTTGTTGGGTTGGCTGGGTCTGGGGCTGCTACTGGGATTGGTGTAGTATCCTACGAGTGGCAGGTGAGTAGGAATAAATGAATTTTCTGATTGTAATCTAGTAAATATTTTGGAACATAAGCAGTGCATATAAGATTGCAATGTTAATGTTTTGACTAATCCTTTTAGACAAGTATTCAACAAATTGTAGGCTTCTAGTTTGTTGTCATACAACCAAACTTCGTGTATGCAGAAACCTTGAAACCAGGAAAAGCCTCCACTTGGGAGAGTTGTCAACTGGGGTGTGTATTTCAAACACGACATGGCAAAAATTGATGAAATGCGTCACTACATGTACTGCTTCTAAAGTAGGTAGCACTCCAGTTAGCCTGAATAGAGTTCAGGTTCACTTCACCTGCAGGCTTTAGTTTAATAAAGTACAATTGTGCATGTGCAACAGAGACAGAGTTGAAGACCCCAATAACCACATGACAAACAGGAGTGGAAGACCTTTGTTGCTGCCCTATGTGCCAACAGGCAAAAGGGCAGTAAGTAAGTACTTTATATGTAAGCATATGTACCATGGGCGTAGCCAGGATTTTTCAAAGGGGGGGTCACACTGACTCATACAGAGGGTACTCATCAGATTCTCACCTGAATATTGTAGGTTGTTTGCTTACAAAAAGGCTTACAAAGGGGGGGGTCACGGGCACCCCAGGACCCCCCCCTGGCTACGCCCTTGGTGCAACTGTTATTACACTGTAGTAACGTTGTTGTTCATCGTTTGTAGGCCTGCTGGGTGTTGCTCCTTCTTGGATGGGTATTTCTACCGATTTACTTGAGATCAAGAGTAAGTTTAATTTTAATTCAGAAATTCAACATAGTCAAGGAATTTTAATTGGCTTTTCGTTTTCTAAACTTTTAAAGATAATTTGTTATTTATTTTATATTGGCCTACAGGTGTTTACGATGCCTGAATTTTTGCAAAAAAGGTTCCAGAGCCAGTGGATCAGAACATACTTGACCGTTGTGGCTTTGATTTCTTATGTGTTCACAAAGTTTTCGGTAGGCTTACATTTACACAGTGTTATGTAATGTAAATTTGATTTATTTTGTAATTATTACAGCGCTGATTATATTACCGTGAACACCTAAAATATGCCTGGAATGTTTATTGTGTTGTAACCAATCACATGTGAGATCTTCACACCACAGAAACCACAAGCAACGAACGGTTTCCTATCAGCCACGGAACAAATTATTTTTGTTTTGTTCTAACAGTCAGTCTTTTTACAAGTAAACATTACTTTTCCTGCGCATTTGTTTACAGTATGTGCTATTAATAATAGCGAAGAATACAGGTTTGAGCGATTTTGAAGTCAAATTACAAAGCCGATGTGCCGGGAGGACGCAGGCGACAGTTTGGCGCGCGAATTTTCAAACTTTTTGTAATGATCGAAATCGGAATAATTAGTTACGCCTGATCGCAAATTTGTTCAGCGGTCTGTACAGTTTGTGATCTTGCGATCAAGGAACTTCTGCCGGCACAGTAGTTCGAGGGTTCAATTGTTAGCCCACACAAATCAACCCTTGTTCTACAAAAAATATTAGCAAGGATTATGCTAATCAGGATTGTTGATTTTTTATTATCTTCCTGTGATGTCGTTACGTGGAAAGCTGGTCGCCGTCGCGTCGCATTGGCTTCTAATTTTTTTCTTTCTAAACTCGAACGATGACCTGGATGCGGTCCTCAGCACTAATCTTGGGAAACAGCGGTGTTCTAAATTCCTAATAAGACAGTTTGTATCCTTAAACAAAACAAAAATAATTTGTTCCGTGGCCGATAGGAAACGGTTCGTTGCCTGTGGTTTCTGTGGTGTGAAGATCTCGCATGTGATTGGTTACAACACTATAAGCATTCCAGACATATTTTAGGTGTTCACGGTAATATAATCAGCGCTGTAAATTATAATGTAAATTTTCCTACAAATTTTCACCTGAAAGTTTGAGTGAGCTATGTTACACAGTGTCATGCAAACATGGAGTTACTGTCAGAAATGTGAAATTCACTGGCAAGTTTGTTATATTATAAGACTTAGTGTTGTATCTTCAAGTTGGTACAATTACTTTGGGGACATCAGCAATCATAGTTAATTTTCTCAATTCTGTACTCAATCTGTCCAGGCCTTCAATATCATTGGCTAAACACGTTGCTTTCAGTATAGTCTCAGGAAATTAAACACTGCCATAAAATTTATGGTTGTCATTATAATAATATATTTATATATTGCACTGTAGAATTCTAGGTAAATCATGTTATATATTAAAATTAAATTGAATTTATTGTGGTACATTTTCTCACCAGAATGACTATTGAATGCATATTGTACAAATATAGGTTGACATCTATGCTGGCAGTTTGTTTCTTTATGAAGCTGTTGGCTGGAATATTTATGTGTCTGCTGCCTGTGTCCTGGCCATCACAGCGGTTTACACCATCTTAGGTAAGCTCAACAATTACAGCTTCCATATTAGACCCTTATCAAGTTGCCGACCTCTTTCTGTAGTAGACATTCGAGGACCACTGACAGTTTTTGATTGATTTGCATTTGAGGAGGTACATGTAATTAAGTTGTTACATGTACAATTTATTTTGTGATGTTTGGAGAATTTTTTGCGATTGAAGTTTTCTTTGCAACAGACAATTACATGTAACAGCTCTTCAAGCTGTTTGTGGCGTAATGAGGCATTTTTGGACATGAAAGCTCAGTTCCAATTATTGATCATATCAAAAATTTTAATGCAAAAAAATACTTTATAGTATGCTGTACATGCATCATATCCTTTTTACTTTGTTGGAAATTCATGTGTTAGGCTCTTGCAAAGTCCTACTGAAGAGTGTTAAAGACAATTGATCATTATTATAATTATGAATTATGGGAGCATAATTATCAGTTATAATAAATAGCACTATCTATGTAAACTAGTTGTTACATACGAGGAGACCTCAACTATAAGCCGGGTGATTTCTAGAGGCCACCTTGCCATACATTGAAATATCAATGATTATTATTCAACAAATTGTAACACTATCCAGATATGGTCATGATGCTCTCGATATCTGTCATCTGTAGGTGACAGATATCCGGCGATATACGTAGCTTCGTACGTGGGAAGAAAAAGTGAAGTGAAAAAATGTTGACAGACAGGTTTAAAAATGTTACGAG
>JAHPZR010038447.1:0-10000 GCA_019787425.1 Platygyra sinensis | reverse complement strand
GAACTGTACGTTCTTAATTTGCTGGAAAGTAAAACACGTTAGCTCCGAAGGAGCCCCCACAGAGCATGCTCACCCTGAAAGGCTGCTGACTGGCATTGGCTCGAGTCAAACTTTGCCTTAATTCTATTTAGCCACATTTTGACCCTAAAAATACTTACTTTAAAACTTTAGGTAAATTAAGTCCAACAACGCGCTTGGAGACATCGTTCGATACCACCGGAGCCACAAAATCCGATGACAGGCATGTCATACCAGAAAACGCAGCCGTGAAGGAAGAATCAAATGTCCTAGCTACAGCAACACATGACAAAGTCAAACTGGCTGTAGTGCAGTTTGAACACGAAGATCCTGGACTCAAGTGGTTCTTAAGAATCATGAGTGTAATGTTACTCGTCTGTTTGCTCTTCTTGTGGATTTACTATCGTTAAGTTTAGTGAGGTGTTAGTATAGATCCTAAATATAGATCAATGATTGTGACATGAAGTACTTGACATGTAGAGTAAAATGGCTGAAAATGTTAGTTTAGAGCAGTTTCCAATTGAGTGTCGTAAAACGAAAACCAGAGTAATCACTGTAGCCAATCATAAAACAATATACAATGTCCAATGAACCAATCAAAGCTCGCAGTAAATTCACGTGGTGAACGCAAAGCTGGCAAAGGGCGGGAAAATGAGTGCGAGCAAGTTGTGATTGGTTTTGGGAGTTACTTCTGATTGGATGAGAAAATACCGTGAGTGTTTGGAGCCAATTGTGTGGCATGGTTAGGTCTAGTAGTGGAATTGACCAGTTACTGAAATTCGACACTCAAGTGAAATCCGCTCAATTATTTTGACTAGCATGATACGACTTAATTGGAGGGGAAAGATGAAATGCAAGCACTTAGGTAGTCTCCCACAGATTTTTAGTAACATTTATAGCTGGTAACTCCTTCATCTCGCTCATGCTAGCAAAATAGAAGTCCAATGGTTTGTAGTCATGTAATGGAATGTATATTATATCTTTTAATTAACTGTTTAGTCGAGTTCGTCAGAAATAGATAGGAATATAGCGATTTCAATACAGAGAAAAAAATGGTTAGTTTGATTACAGAGGGCAGTCTCAGAGAATGTTATCTTCAAATTTCTAAGGTTTTGTTTAGTGTTATGATTAGGCTTGCTAGAATTTGGTATTGTTGGTTTACGAAGAACAAAGGAAAATGAGAGGAAATAGCCAAGTGGAAAGCAAAAGATTAATTAGACTGAACCGGTCCCAGAGGACAAGATCCGCACTATCCTTGCTCAGTGATTTTCTTGCTGCAGAACTGAAGGATATGTGCCATTTTCACTAGTCCATAATGCTTTTATTCGATGAAGTACACTCGAGTTTTCTTTTGGTCGTGTTTTTTTTCCTTTTCTCTCTCAAGTTTCCATGCGGGAGAAGAGAAGATAAGAGAAGAAAAAAGAACAGGAAAGTCGTAGCAATGGATAAAATTATGTCTTAAAAAATCATATGTTTTCCCTTTGACTTACGGGTTTACTTTGCCACGTTTACCTTTCCAGGAAAGGGAACTTGGTTGAGATTTGGGGAAACTTGGGAAAATTTTTTACTTTTATTTTTTACACGTTAAACGTGGTTTTAAATTCATGCTCAGCAAGGTTTTTTCATTGTTCTTGTAAGGTCAACGTATAGTTTTTCCGACATTATTCTACTCAGAAAAGTTTGTTTTTAAGACAAGATTTCTCTGGTCTTTTATGGTCTCTTCTTGCTTCAATTTGCAATGAAATCTTAGTTCGCTTTGTCCGTTCTGTGTGATTGGCCCATTCAAAACGCATGCGTAATTTTATTAACTAATCTGTGCGAAGGAGTTATAAAATCTGCTAATCATGCCCGGAACACAAATCCCGCCATTCATTGGTTCTATGTTTTCCCGCGCTTTTCATCACGTACTTTTGACCTTACATTTTTGATAGGGCCCTTACAATGTCTGATGGTTTCATGTACAGGTTTTTCTCTGACTGGTGTTATTTTGATGATAGTCATAAGAACTCAGCTTTCGTGTAATTGGATATCTTTAAAAACAACCAAAATAACTATAACGAACTAAACACTCCGAACGCAACAGTAATGATTGTAGTCTGTAGTGGTATGCTATTTTTAACGGGCCTAGTGTTCAAAGGTAGACATTTGCCTTTGAAACAAGCATCTAAGTAAGCTTAACATGCCGTGTAAAGGTAGCATGGGAAACTAAGTCATATGCTTCGTGCATATCATTCCCTAACCGAATTGTCGAGGTCGTGATTCAGGACCTTAAGGCGTTAACAGTCAGATTTGGCTTTGATTTAAAAGAAGACGTGTCAACTGAGAAAACACTATGACAACTTGATTTTGAAGGTCGAAGAAATTGAATTCCAACAAGAAATATTTAACTCATCTTCAGTTGAAGATGAGGTAAGGCTTGGTCCTATGCAACGTACGTCAACAGTGAGTTTCCTAGTGTTTTCTCTGGTTGAAAGTCGCGATAAGTCGTTGCAGTTTATTCACAACTGGCGAGCTAAGTTTAATCCATGCTAATCCATTCAAATCCATGCAACCCCCCCCATGCTAATTCTAAATAATATTAATCATCGTTCGTAGTCTGAGTAACTAAATACCCTCCTGGAATTTTTATACCTTACAAAACTACTCTTGGTATTTTATTTTTCGGTGTGTTTAACATAATTTCATATCTTAGGTCAATCTACCAATCTATAAGCCCTAGTTTTAGTAGTTTTAGAACTTAAGTTTAACTACGGTAGGTCGGTTAGTGTGAATAGAGTATTTTCGCAGCGGGCATGCGAGTGTTTCTTAAAAAGAGGAATTGTTTGCATAAGGAAAAAATGCATCTCCATTGAGGGGAATTCTCACTCTCTGTGAACACCAGTATGACTGCATTTATTTGGTACACGTAGGTTACCGGTCCAGTATAAACCAGTGTTCTCGGTATTTGTTAGAAGATCTAATGGATCTTGCATTTATCTATATAACCGTGTGGCGGTCGTCAACATTGTTAATTTTGGTAGACGATTAGTTATAGTGAAGATTGCCCGAACGTTTGACCAAGTATTTGAATTTTTTACTTGCAACTTTTTGGCAACTTTCGATGGGTTTTGTTTCAAATGGCGGGTCGAAATGCAAGAAGTTACATCTGACAAGTGACATCTGCGTCTATCAGCTCTTGCAAGTTAATTAGCCAGTTTGAACGGAGGCCATCAGTGTTGCGAAAACGTCAAAAATTGATCAAAAACTTCGTCAAGCAAATGTGACGCGGCAGTCTTCAATATAAATATTTTTTGGACAAAAAAAACGTTTACATATTTACTCTCCAGGTCTTGGTTTATTTGTTTTAGAAACTTATTTTAACATATCTGGCTAGCGTGAATAGAGCTAGAGTCTGGTTTCACAGCGGCCATGTTAGTAATGCTGCAACATGAAATTTTTGCAAGAGAAAGTGAATCATTGTCGTAAGGAAGAGAAATTTCATTTTGGGAAAATCAAATATGGCCGCCATGAAGCCGTGTGAACCAGATTATTTTATTGGTTAAAGGTTATCGATCCCCAGTGTAAACGGAACACGTATCTATTGGAAGACCTTAATTGTCATGTAATTAAGGGAGTGACAAATAATGTAGTTTTTACATGAACGAGAAATTAAAGTTAAATACTTGAAGAATGCTTCCTGTGCTTTGAATTGCGTGTCATATATTCTCTGTAGATCTCGTGACCCACTATTCAGACAGCTTACATGTTGGCAGTGGCGATAAAGACCTCGCAAAGGTTTCACGAACACTTGTTAGACAATCAACAGAGATAAAAAAAATTATGTCTAGAGAACAAGGATAGTCCTGATAAAACTGGAAGACTAAAAACGACTCGGAACGACCTGTACACCAGCGCAAATGATCCAAGACCGGAAATTATCCCCGACCGCAAATGATCCCCAAATTGGACCGGAAATGATCCCCGATGTGGACCGAAAAATGACTCCGTCGGAAAACGAGGAAGGGCATGGAGTTTGTTCCTAGGGTAGAAAAAGTTCGAAAGTTCATTTTTGTTTTAAGATCTCTTAACCTTGATTAGAACAGCGTCGCTGCGTAGAATAAATATCCAGTCTGCTAAAATCGTTTACCAAGTTGCAATTTTAATGAGATAACCGCTGCAAAGGAGCATGCAGCAGCCACGCAGGAAACTGGCGGGTTAAAATATCTTAGTGTTGCTCAAGGCATGCACGCCTGTAGGCAATCAGTTTAACCTCAGGTCTAAAATACTGTCTACAATCTCTAGAAAAAACAGTCTGTTCCAGGTAAGGCGGCTGGTTGAACTTCCAGTTACGATTCAAAGACAAGGAGCTGTTGACTGTACATACCCAGAGGCCAACAAAAATGCCGGCAACGGAGTAGAACGCTATAATGGCCCGATCCTCGAACATCATGGTTGACTCGTGATCGCTTCAGTTTTTAATTAATGCTTGATATTCCCAATAAATGGCGATGCACTACTGAAGAGATCAGACAGTCAGCTTTGAACTTTTGAAAAATGTTTGATTTATTCATCAGTCGCGCTATACAATAGCCAACCACTTATGCTCCAGACAATAGGTAAAAGATTGCGTGCAAAAAAAAAAAAAAAAAAAAAAAAAAAAAAACACTCAGCAGGTGTCTACTGACATGTTGCCCGCGTAAGCAAGCGTTCCCGTGGGAGCCGAACGAAATACATAGGGCCGCGAGAATTGCCGCGAGCCGGGAGTTTTCGCATTCGGGACGCGCAGAAAGTGGGGCTCTCGCGCTCTCGCCCCGTCTTCCGCCCGTCCTGAATGCGAAAACTCCTTCTCGCGGCCCGATATTTCGTTCAACTGGTACGGGAACGCTTGCTACGCTGGCAAACTGACATGAAGGAGATAGATTGTGAACACTGACGTATTTCTGGTGACAACAAGAAATACGTCTGCGCTCCTAGGCCGGCTAGGTCAAAGTGATTTTAGTGACCTTACGCATATACGACGGCGACGGCGAGGACGACGCCTAGTAATATAAAAATGTGTTTCTTTTTTACTTTGGGATTTCTCATTTATTTAAATCTATTCCATGTGTTTGTCGGTATTAAAACTTGCCCCTGTTGAATATGCTACGAGTGCGTTCAGTTTCAGATAGAAATACGAAAAATAGCCGTTGTGGTTCACGTTCTCCAAACAACGCAGAAATTGGTCATTTCACGTTGCTGTTTTGCAGAGGACGGCAAACAAATGTACAAAGAATTGTAACGCATGTGCACAACTATTGTTTTGCTCATTAAACCTTTTGTTTGGTGACGTTCTCGTTGCCGTTGTCGTCGTGTTTTGCGTAATAAGGCTGCGAAATACGAGATACAAAACCCCTCAACTTGTCGCGCAACATTGTTGCGTTGCAAGTTTTCGTCGATGTTTCCCGTTTTTCACCTTGCGTGCTCAACTTGATCCGCAACAAAAACATTTGTTGCGGGTTGAAGAAATGCGGCGCGCTGATTGGTTGATTTGCTAGGGCACGAGCAGATTTGTTGCGCGACAAGTTGTGAGTTTGATGAAAAACGAGCAACAAAGCCAAAATTTGTTGCTCAAAGTAGACCCGCGCTCTACTTTTCGCAACAACTTTCTTCAACCCGCAACAAATGTTTTTGTTGCGGATCAAGTTGAACACGCAAGGTGAAAAAAGGGAAACATCGACGAAAACTTGCAACGCAACAATGTTGCGCGACAAGTTGAGGGTTTTTGTATCTCGTATTTCGCCGCCTTAAGGTCCCTTTTAAAAAGTTTTAATCCCTCGGCAACTTACGTCAATTCGTTATCGTATGTTTGGGATGCAAGTGTTGTCACGTGACCCTACTATCGGTCGACTCTCTGGACTCTCTCTAATAGAGAAAGGAAAGGATAATACTGGCGATTCTTGCTTGCTACGATTCTTGTTGATTTTATACTTCGCACGATCTGGCGGGATTTATTCTCATCTTATAATTACCATCCAAAACAAATTCTGGAGATGAACTGCGGCACGCGTTAATGCACGTGAACCTGCTTGAGATATGGGACCGCGAAAAAAAGCCTCACATGTTACTCGATCCCAGTTGGTGAATTAATATTCTGGAGACATTTTCTTCGAATTAGAACGCAAATTTTAAACTTGGAATTGATTGCTGTTGTTGTTTTCTTTTTGTTTGGTTTGACTTTCTCAGTGTCGTTAACAACTATTCTTTCATATAGATTTCGTTCTCAATCTTAAAATGCAGGGTAATTAATGTGTTTGCTGCCCGAATATTTAAGAGTGTTTTGACGATTTTTTAGACGAAAGAGAAAGGGACCCAGGCTTAATAGAGAAAACAACTGAATAAATGTAAAATTAAAGCAAAAATTTTCTACCATAGACTATCCCGCCTCGTGTTCAGGAAAATCTCATATATGGCAGTCCGGCTTTTCAGTTTTTCTGCATTAGTTAGAATTAAAAAAAGACCTGAAACTCCGATTGCCCTCCAAAGATATTATGTTATTTGTTAATTTAATTCACCTTGTAAACTAGCAATTTTGATGACTGGCTGCTTCACAAACATTTATTTTAAATTTGGTCCTAGCTGGAAGTTTATAAGTAGTTAAGAATATTCTCTAGTTGAAGATTTTTCTTCATTGCTCAACTCTTTTGTTTTAAAATTCGGCAGAGAACGAAGAATGACCATCCAAGAAGATTTAAATGTTTTCTTTACATATCAATGCTTACTAAATTCAGAGTGAGATGAAATTAATTTGCGTTTTTCGGTGCGCCTGTCGGCTTGATCTGGGAGAAAGTTTCTTGTCTATTTAGGTCTTCATGATCAGCAGCTGAAATTCACAATCACCATAAAGTTCTCGATCAGGAATGTTTAGTTTTCTGATTTCCGTGTTGTATCTTCCCTCAACTATTTTTTAACATCTGCTTCAACGTC
Organism: Platygyra sinensis; assembly: GCA_019787425.1. NCBI lineage: Eukaryota > Metazoa > Cnidaria > Anthozoa > Scleractinia > Merulinidae > Platygyra > Platygyra sinensis. The sequence continues at coordinate 3,040 of JAHPZR010038447.1, read as the reverse complement.
ACATACGTTTCAGACCTCGTTAAAATTGAGGCAGAAACTTAGTCAACACACAAAGCACTTTAGTTTTATTCACTATAACTAAAATCATTTATATTCTTTCTAGTTATCATTTCATTTTTATTTTATCCACTGGCGTCAGTGATCATAAACAGGCCATAAATTTTTCAGCGATGAATTTCTGGAAGGAAGTTAGCAAACAGAAGTAAACGCAGGCGGTACTCTTTGACAAGGTTCAAAAGAATAAATTGTGATGATGAAGTCTTCTCTGACGCAAAGGACAGAAATTGTCTTTTTGTGCAAGTTTATGTAAAATTATTTTTCTTTAAACATGAAATGTTTAATTTGGACTATTGACATTTAGCATAATGTCGTGCTAAAGCTAAAGAAGCTTTTAAAAAAACTGGCTCGTCAACAAAAGAGACTTGCACATGTACAAACAAGTTTTTGTCACCTTTAAGTCTTTATGACAGTCCGGAAAATTCATCCCCTTTGTGACACTAAAGCAATGAATAAATTGCTCTTTTGTTTCCATGGCGACAGCAGCAGCTGATGGTTTTCATTCTTTTAAAATCTAGACAACAATTACTTTTTTGTTTTGGAAATCAGAGTGCTTGTTTTATTAAGGGTTTCAAGCACGGACATTCCGCTCGAATCAGATGTTTGGAAAATGGACAGCCCGAGTTTCGATCTAGGCTCGTGGAGTTCAAGTCCATTTCTTTATCGGGAAGGGGAAGATTTTCTTGGGCAGACGGTCAACACTTTTTTCGATGAAGATCTTAGCTTCGATTTTGTTGACACTTTTGAAGCAGGTTTTTCGATGTCTGGGAGAACTGATGGAGTGTCGGCGAGAGCGACTCATGAGAAAGATCAGTATTTAATGAGCGAGAGCCCGGTCCTTTTAACATCACCGCGAGGACACGACAGTAGTTCGGAAAAAGAGTTGAATATCACCGATAGCGCTGAATCGGTTTTTGTCAGTAGAAGCGAGCACGTGAAGCTGTCGCAAAGGGAAAACAGTGCTCCGCTACAAACAACAATTCCTAAAAACATAAATACTTGTACAAATCAAGTTGAACTAAGCTCTGAGACAGTGTTCTCAAGAACGGTGTCCAAAAATGCGGAAGAACGGAGACAAAACGCCACAACACAAGAAACGACGGAAACTGACAACGGGCTATCAAGAAGTCACGATAAAGATTGCGTTGAAACTGGCAGCCAAGGCGAGAAGATTGCAAACATTGGAACGCCGGCTGCTTTGCGCGAAGATCTCGGAAATAACTCCCAGCAAAACACGCATATTCATAGCAGTGTACACGAAAGAGCAACATTCGACAATTTCAAGTTATTGTCGCTTGAACATACAACCTGTGACAAAGACCGTGACTATGCAATAATTAAGGGTCGAGAAAGCCTCAGGGCAGCAGACCCCGAGAAAGAGGACAATAGCCCTTCTTTTGGGTTGAAAAATTCTGGTTTTAAACGTTGTGTCGTTCCGAAGACGTTTTATTCTCCTTTTGGACACCAGAGAAAAGTACAGCGAGACAGAAGAAAAAACTGGAGGATGGGTTTATTAATGCGCGGCGGAAGGTGGACATTTTATACTGCTGCCATTGCAAATCCCAAAAGCGTGGTGCTAAGAACATACAAATTACAATGAAGCCTACACAGAGTACATTAACCACAAGTCATAAAGACAGTAACAGGTATATCGATTTTCTAAAACGTAGTTCTGTCGCCGTAAGATCTCAAGGACAACACCGTAGAGCTTACAACAAAACAATTAGTGGAGGGATATCAAGACACGGGTACATCTGTAATGAGTCAAACGCGGATGATAAATGGATTTCTTTGCCAACAATTGACACATCAATTCGTCAGAAAGCTTGAGTAGCAGAGACATTGGTGGAAACGCTTTCGATTGCTCCTATAAATGGCCTGATAAATAAGTACAAAGGAAGACATTTCGATCTCGTTGAGCAACAGAAAAGATACCAGCTTAAACCTTTTAAATAGATATCTGTTCGCGGATGCATTATACAATTCCAGTGATTAACACCTCATCGGCAACCGCATATTAGCAAACGGCTTTACCGCAAAGCAATTGGGGGCACATTACTATACAGTTTTCGCTGTCTCAGCCAAAAAATGGCAGCACCTTTCGGCAGAGTTGGATCCGCTTTCAAAGAAATTTGCTTATATAGATTGTTTAAAAGCTCTGAATCGATGAAAGTTTTAATTTGCTGCCTTCGTAATGATGTCGGTTGCTTCATTAATTTTCAAAAATTCTAATCCCTCCCCATTGAAAACGTTAAAGCGAGAAAACAAAGCTTTCCTTTTTGTATTTTAGATGCAAATTAAAATAAAATCAGTATATTACCATTTTTCAATTTACTCAGTGATTTTTATCTCAAAATAAATCCATTAAAAATCATTTCAGTATATTTTTAATCCCGATGCCTCTTTTCGCAGCTAATTAAAATATAGATTTGATTTGCGAATGCTGTATGGGCTAAAATTAAAAGCCACTTATCAAAGGAACAAAGAAGACTGTTTTTTATTCAGTAGAGTGCATTAATTCACAATCATGGAGTACAAAAAGACGAAGTTATTACACTGACACTTTTAATAAAAGAAACGCTCGCTTTAGCTTGTGTTTTTACTGTTCTTTCGTGCTGTCAAATCATCCTGTCATGGTGTCTTTAATTATGCTTCGCCTAAAAATGACCTGTTCGCTGAAAATTAAGTGCCGTGGATCGTGAAAATTTAATTGATTTTTATGCCGACTCATCATCAGCAAGAAACGCGAAGTGTTCGGTTCTCCCTGTCAAGACGTGATAAATTAAGACTTGACTAAAAAATTTAAAAGCTCTTTTTGCTAAAGGCCTGGCTAAACTAGGAAACATTGTTGCCGAAAATTAGTCACGGAGGAAATGTTTCCCAGTTTAGCCAAGTGAAAAATACATGTTGCAAAAAACAAGTTTTGCTGCTCAAAAAAAAAATTAATAAATAAAATTGTTTTTGCCAATCAGGAAAAACAATT
>JAHPZR010038446.1:0-16662 GCA_019787425.1 Platygyra sinensis | reverse complement strand
ATGGTTAGAGCGCCGGACTGCGATTAATCTGTTGATCATATGTGTTGCGGTTTTGGGGGAAAACACTTGACGGTATCATTTATAGAGGCACCAGTGTATAACATTTGCAGACATGCAGACTGCATACTACATCAAGGCCTAAATATCCCCCGGGTTAATCTGTATACGGTTAGATACCAGCGATAATGGAAATGGAAAAAATTAAGATATTTATAGTTCAAATTACAATTATGAAGTCTGTAGTCAGCAAATGGCATACACCGGGACGAAGGACCCAGGTGTTCAAACCGGCTGTGGATTAAACGCTATCAAACGGATTCTGACCGCTATCCAGTGAAAAAGGAGTTAACAAAACAAGCTCAGCACAGTACACAATCCAACCCGGTGGATGACACGATCAACTCTTTGAACTCTGGCCTGGCTTGGGTGAATGCTGGCAAATTTAATGCCGAGGGTTAACGGTTGCAATGTACTAACATCCCACCCTGGGGGAGCGTAGAAATATCGCTACTTGCCACACGCAGAAACTAAGGAAAGCGCAGGCGATATAGTTATATCTTGTTTAGCCACCATTTCGCTTGACTACCCATCGTTTCAGAGGTACATTCTTTGCATTTCAAATTGCCGCCCTATGTGGCGTGCCCCCGCATGGCAACCCGGAGAGCACAGGGTTTTCTAAAGTTTCATGCACACAACGCTGACGTCTTTTCGTCGATATTTTAGCAACTGACAGTTTGAGACTTACGAAAGAAACAAATTTCGACATATTTGAATAAAAGCGAGTTGTTGAGTGTAACATTTCATTCTAACTCTCTCAATCGCAATTTTAGTAACTACTGAACCTAAATTAATCTTACTCGCTCACTTTTTCGCACCCTTTGTGTCGGCTACACATGTTTGGTTTGAGTTTTGATTGGTTCACTGTATTGTCTGTGTCCTTCGTGATTGGTCACTGTGATTACTCTAGTTTTGGCCTTGTGCACGATACTCTCTTGAAAACTGCTCTAGTGAGAGCCATTTAGAATTGTGACACCGACTGTTATATTCTTTTAAAATACATGTACATTAAAAATTCTCGACAGGTGTCATCACAATTTACGAAAATAGTCACGAATATTTTTTAATACATATCAGTTGCAACAAGGGTTCATTGCAATTGCGATAGCTGCGTTCTTACAAAACCTCATAACTGAAGACTGACATAATTCACGTCAACTGTCATCGCAATTAATTCAATTACAGATATTTTGCATCTCACAACGTGAATACAGTTTACGGCAGGAGAAAGTTGCAACTTTTCTAAAGTACTGATCAGCAAAAGGCCTAAGAAGCCTGGAAGTAACACGTGATATATTCACATTCAGTGCCCAGACACAGCGCCAGAGTACAGTTCTCGTTGGGCACGAATTTCTAACTTAACGTTTTTTTAGCTAGGCACTCACACCAGAATTCGAGGCCAGTGCCCGTGTCCGGGTACAATGCCTCGACCTTATACTCGAGCTGAATGATATTTTGGTCTTTGGAGTGCCCAGTGGACGCAACATCTTTTAATTTGTGCCGGTGCTCAGGCTAGCACCAGAGCTCGGGCACCAAATAAGTTGTTTGCTATTCTAACTCTGCTATTTTAGCACTGACACGTCTCTTTCTTTTTCAGTGGCTGCCCCTGCCGGTTTTTGTTGTGATTCGCTTGATCATCTCTGCTTACAACTTTGCATGGCTCATTTACAACATCCACAAGTTCGGAGCCAAGCTGTTCATCTTCTTAACCAACTGGTCGTTCACCATACTAAACATCTACTTTGTGTATGCAACAACGCTCTCTTGCATTGCCCTTTATAAAGACATGAAGAATACCACGCAGACCACTCCAGGGAATCAAGTGGTGGAGATGGAAATGGGGCACCTTGACGGCAACGACTACGGAGCAGTGGAACGCGAAGAAGCCCGCGAGAAAGACGCCCTGCGGTTTCACCACAAGTTGCTGTGGTTTCTCTACGTCATCTCTGCAACTGCAGGTGTGTGGATAACCGCGGGGTACTGGACCGTGTTAGTAGGCGATGACCCAATCGATACAAATAATATCACAAAGCACGCGCTCAATTCTGTCTTCATGGTGTTTGACACGTGCCTGAGCGCCATTCCAATCCGTCTCTTCCATTCGATTTATCCGTTTCTATACCTTGTCATTTACATCGTCTTCTCCATTATTTATTGGCTCCTTGGTGGCACCAATATACAAGGGGACCCTTTCATATATGAAGCTCTAAATTACAACGACTTCGACCCGACCATTGGAGGCCTGTTAGCTGTTTTCCTCCTCGTGGTTTTGCCTATTTTGCATCTGATCTTATTTGGCATCACCAAGTTACGAGATCATCTTCACAATAAGTGTAATGAAGCAAGAAGTGACATTGTGTGAAATGACGCATCACATCATTGAACATGAGCCTATGACATGACATGACATGACACAACATAATGACGTGACGTGACATGACTTCACGTGACACGATGTGACATGACGCAACATGACGTGGCACTTTGTGAACATTACGTGACATGACGAGATATGACGTGACATTACCGTAGACATTGTATAACACTACTGCACCTGATATGACCTCACCTAGCATCAAATGGCTTAGCTTTAAAAATTGAACAGTAGAATTGATAGATTAATTAGTAATGATACTGCTATTGGGAATTTGAATTAGAAGCAGATTCACCACTTCACGTTGCGAATGTCTCGTCAACTATGCACCTGTGACATTTGACGGTCAGTGTGTGGTTTTTCACGAGTTGTATGAGATATATTAGGGAAGTCTGGCCATGCAACAAGGTCGGAAAACTCAAGGGATGTATTTTGGTTTAAATAAAAGGAGACTTTTCACAATTCTTAATGTTTACCTGCAGCAGGTTTGCAAAAAGGAGCAGTGATGCAGGGGTTCTCTTTCATAAGTTTCAATTAACTTTATTCCAAACGAACAGAATGGAGGGCTGTTTCGTATATACCATTGTAAATAGGGGACAATAGTCAATTGCAATTCTGTGGGATATTTTTTTTAATTGATCAATAATTTGTTGCTCATTACAGCCCGTGACTTAATCTTTACATATCTATTTGCAGTGTAGAGCGTTCATATAATTAGCTGTTAAGTTTAAAACTTAATAAACTCTCTATCATGATATCACGCAATAGTGTTCTTCATTTAGTTTAGCAGAGTCAGGGCCGTACATAGCGGGGGGGCAGGGGGGGGACAGTTGCCCCCGCCAGGAAAACTAACAGGGGTGAAAACAAAACGTCCAACTAGAAACCCTGTCTGTATACGGGAGATCCCTGTGAAGGTTTGTGGAGTTTGCCCCCGCAGACAAAAAACTCTAGGTACGGCCCTGAGAGTATATTTATTTGTAGGATGGCATTTCTTTCCTGAGTAAAATCAAATAAGAACGGCTCTCGAGCATGTTGAGGCAAGGCCCGAGCCGGTCCATTAGACCAGTAAAGAAATGTGTTTGCTCTGTGTATGGGAAATAATATTTTTTACAGTGAAGACCACTTAAGTAAAAAGAAAAGAAGACAATTAAATGTCCTTAAATTCCTTAAGCGGATTCAAAGCATGGCTAAACTAGGAAACATTGTTGCGGAAACATTGTTCCCTTTTTTGTTTCCAGGGTGGCTAAATTAGCGCGAAGATAATAAAATGTTTTGCTGACCTTGTGGCTAAACGAGGAAATATTGTTTCGGAAAACAAAGGGTAAAACGTGTGCGTTACAATATATTTATTTCCGAAGTCTGAAACTCAGTTTCAATTTTCCCTTGTAATCGTCCCTAGATCCCTGGACCGGGTCATTCGAAAGCCGGTTAACGCTAACAACTAAAACTACAACCGACGTATTAATTTTTTCTTGTAAAAAAATGTTTTTCACTTCTTATGATCTCGTGTAAGTTGAAATTACTCAAGCTCAAAACAGAAGGCCAAACAATATAAGCAGAAAACCTCGACGATAAGTTACAAACCTGAAATTAAAATTGTGGCTAATCCTGGGTTAGCTTAGTCGGGCTTTGAACAACACAGTGTTGTGGCCCGTTTCTCGTTAAAGCTTCGAAAGTCCAGGAAACTTTTCGGGCCCGTAAAAGCCATAGCAAAATCTCGAACCTTACGATTACAGAGCTAGCTGTTTTAATCATGTATTCTTAATATGAACAGAGGGTCTCTTCATACAAGAAATTTCAGGCGTATACACTTCTCCGCTTTTAGATACAGATGAACTAAAAATGGTTTTCCGGGCACGAAAAGTTTCTGGGGATTTCGAGAAGCGGGTCCCTGGTGTTTGACATCAGTGCATCGTCATGCCACATCCTTTTTCTTCATATTCATGTTACATCCCAAAAGCAGGCTCTTTCCTCGTACAAGGTAACTAATCAGTAACTCTCTGCCCTCGACCTTCGAATTCCTTTCTTTCCTTCCCTTCTTTTCTCCATGACTTCCTTGTGGGTCTACTATTTCGACTACGCGGTCAGCCATTGTTGTACGCTCGCAGAAGCATTGGAACCTAGTCAATAGGGAGTTCCCTTTAGCAAACCACGACGGCGACGGCGACGGCGACGAGAGCGACACCAGACAAAAGGTTTAATGAGCAAAACAATAGCTATGCACGTGCATTTTGAATCTCTGTACATTTCTTTGCCGTCCTCTGCGGAACAACAACGCCGGTGAAATGACCAAGTTCTACGTATTTTGGAAAACGCGAACCGCAATGGTTAATTTTTCATATCTTGTTTTGGAACTGAACGCTGTAGCTGCATGTTTAGCCTGAGCAAGTTTTTTGACCGATAGGTGTACCTGTACAGATTTACAAAGTTGCTACATTCAAAGGTAAAATATAAATTCATTTTTCACAAGGCGTCGTCCCGCCGTCGCCGTCGTCATTGCTAAAACTCCCTATTGTCTTCATGACGGCTAAACTGGGAAACACATCTTTAGTCCGGAAGCAACATGTGCGAGCGGAAAGCGAAAATGGTTTTTGCCTTGAGGCAAAAACAATTTTTTTTTCCGAGCAGCAAAACTTGTTTTTTGCAACATGTATTTTTCACTTGGCTAAACTGGGAAACATTTCCCTCCGTGACTAATTTTCGGCAACAATGTTTCCTAGTTTAGCCAGGCCTTTAGCAAAAAGAGCTTTTAAATTTTTTAGTCAAGTCTTAATTTATCACGTCTTGACAGGGAGAACCGAACACTTCGCGTTTCTTGCTGATGATGAGTCGGCATAAAAATCAATTAAATTTTCACGATCCACGGCACTTAATTTTCAGCGAACAGGTCATTTTTAGGCGAAGCATAATTAAAGACACCATGACAGGATGATTTGACAGCACGAAAGAACAGTAAAAACACAAGCTAAAGCGAGCGTTTCTTTTATTAAAAGTGTCAGTGTAATAACTTCGTCTTTTTGTACTCCATGATTGTGAATTAATGCACTCTACTGAATAAAAAACAGTCTTCTTTGTTCCTTTGATAAGTGGCTTTTAATTTTAGCCCATACAGCATTCGCAAATCAAATCTATATTTTAATTAGCTGCGAAAAGAGGCATCGGGATTAAAAATATACTGAAATGATTTTTAATGGATTTATTTTGAGATAAAAATCACTGAGTAAATTGAAAAATGGTAATATACTGATTTTATTTTAATTTGCATCTAAAATACAAAAAGGAAAGCTTTGTTTTCTCGCTTTAACGTTTTCAATGGGGAGGGATTAGAATTTTTGAAAATTAATGAAGCAACCGACATCATTACGAAGGCAGCAAATTAAAACTTTCATCGATTCAGAGCTTTTAAACAATCTATATAAGCAAATTTCTTTGAAAGCGGATCCAACTCTGCCGAAAGGTGCTGCCATTTTTTGGCTGAGACAGCGAAAACTGTATAGTAATGTGCCCCCAATTGCTTTGCGGTAAAGCCGTTTGCTAATATGCGGTTGCCGATGAGGTGTTAATCACTGGAATTGTATAATGCATCCGCGAACAGATATCTATTTAAAAGGTTTAAGCTGGTATCTTTTCTGTTGCTCAACGAGATCGAAATGTCTTCCTTTGTACTTATTTATCAGGCCATTTATAGGAGCAATCGAAAGCGTTCCACCAATGTCTCTGCTACTCAAAGCTTTCTGACGAATTGATGTGTCAATTGTTGGCAAAGAAATCCATTTATCATCCGCGTTTGACTCATTACAGATGTACCCGTGTCTTGATATCCCTCCACTAATTGTTTTGTTGTAAGCTCTACGGTGTTGTCCTTGAGATCTTACGGCGACAGAACTACGTTTTAGAAAATCGATATACCTGTTACTGTCTTTATGACTTGTGGTTAATGTACTCTGTGTAGGCTTCATTGTAATTTGTATGTTCTTAGCACCACGCTTTTGGGATTTGCAATGGCAGCAGTATAAAATGTCCACCTTCCGCCGCGCATTAATAAACCCATCCTCCAGTTTTTTCTTCTGTCTCGCTGTACTTTTCTCTGGTGTCCAAAAAGGAGAATAAAACGTCTTCGGAACGACACAACGTTTAAAACCAGAATTTTTCAACCCAAAAGAAGGGCTATTGTCCTCTTTCTCGGGGTCTGCTGCCCTGAGGCTTTCTCGACCCTTAATTATTGCATAGTCACGGTCTTTGTCACAGGTTGTATGTTCAAGCGACAATAACTTGAAATTGTCGAATGTTGCTCTTTCGTGTACACTGCTATGAATATGCGTGTTTTGCTGGGAGTTATTTCCGAGATCTTCGCGCAAAGCAGCCGGCGTTCCAATGTTTGCAATCTTCTCGCCTTGGCTGCCAGTTTCAACGCAATCTTTATCGTGACTTCTTGATAGCCCGTTGTCAGTTTCCGTCGTTTCTTGTGTTGTGGCGTTTTGTCTCCGTTCTTCCGCATTTTTGGACACCGTTCTTGAGAACACTGTCTCAGAGCTTAGTTCAACTTGATTTGTACAAGTATTTATGTTTTTAGGAATTGTTGTTTGTAGCGGAGCACTGTTTTCCCTTTGCGACAGCTTCACGTGCTCGCTTCTACTGACAAAAACCGATTCAGCGCTATCGGTGATATTCAACTCTTTTTCCGAACTACTGTCGTGTCCTCGCGGTGATGTTAAAAGGACCGGGCTCTCGCTCATTAAATACTGATCTTTCTCATGAGTCGCTCTCGCCGACACTCCATCAGTTCTCCCAGACATCGAAAAACCTGCTTCAAAAGTGTCAACAAAATCGAAGCTAAGATCTTCATCGAAAAAAGTGTTGACCGTCTGCCCAAGAAAATCTTCCCCTTCCCGATAAAGAAATGGACTTGAACTCCACGAGCCTAGATCGAAACTCGGGCTGTCCATTTTCCAAACATCTGATTCGAGCGGAATGTCCGTGCTTGAAACCCTTAATAAAACAAGCACCCTGATTTCCAAAACAAAAAAGTAATTGTTGTCTAGATTTTAAAAGAATGAAAACCATCAGCTGCTGCTGTCGCCATGGAAACAAAAGGGCAATTTATTCATTGCTTTAGTGTCACAAAGGGGATGAATTTTCCGGACTGTCATAAAGACTTAAAGGTGACAAAAACGTGTTTGTACATGTGCAAGTCTCTTTTGTTGACGAGCCAGTTTTTTTAAAAAGCTTCTTTAGCTTTAGCACGACATTATGCTAAATGTCAATAGTCCAAATTAAACATTTCATGTTTAAAGAAAAATAATTTTACATAAACTTGCACAAAAAGACAATTTCTGTCCTTTGCGTCAGAGAAGACTTCATCATCACAATTTATTCTTTTGAACCTTGTCAAAGAGTACCGCCTGCGTTTACTTCTGTTTGCTAACTTCCTTCCAGAAATTCATCGCTGAAAAATTTATGGCCTGTTTATGATCACTGACGCCAGTGGATAAAATAAAAATGAAATGATAACTAGAAAGAATATAAATGATTTTAGTTATAGTGAATAAAACTAAAGTGCTTTATGTGTTGATTAAGTTTCTGCCTCAATTTTAACGAGGTCTGAAACGTATGTGACGTTGAAGCAGATGTTAAAAAATAGTTGAGGGAAGATACAACACGGAAATCAGACATGAAACATGCCTGATCGAGAACTTTATGGTGATTGTGAATTGCAGCTGCTGAAGACCTAAATAGACAAGAAACTTTCTCCCAGATCAAGCCGACAGGCGCTCCGAAAAACGCAAATTAATTTCATCTCACTCTGAATTTAGTAAGCATTGATATGTAAAGAAAACATTTAAATCTTCTTGGATGGTCATTCTTCGTTCTCTGCCGAATTTTAAAACAAAAGAGTTGAGGAATGAAGAAAAATCTTCAACTAGAGAATATTCGTTTAACTTAACTACTTATAAACTTCCAGCTAGGACCAAATTTAAAATAAATGTTTGTGAAGCAGCGAGTCGTCAAAATTGATAGTTTACAAGGTGAATTAAATTAACAAATAACATAATATCTTCGGAGGGCGATCGGAGTTTCAGGTCTTTTTTTAATTCGAACTAATGCAGAAAAACTGAAAAGCCGGACTGCCATATATGAGATTTTCCTGAACACGAGGCGGGATAGTCTATGGTAGAAAAGTTTTGCTTTAATTTTACACTTATTCAGTTGTTTTCTCTATTAAGCCTAGGTCCCTTTCTCTTTCGTCTAAAAAATCGTCAAAACACTCTTAAATATTCGGGCAGCAAACACATTAATTACCCTGCATTTTAAGATTGAGAATGAAATCTATATGAAAGAATAGTTGTTAACGACACTGAGAAAGTCAAACCAAACAAAAAGAAAACAACAACAGCAATCAATTCCAAGTTTAAAATTTGCGTTCTAATTCGAAGAAAATGTCTCCAGAATATTAATTCACCAACTGGGATCGAGTAACATATGAGGCTGTTTTTTCGCGGTCCCATATCTCAAGCCGGTTCACGTGCATTACCGCGTGCCGCAGTTCATCTCCAGAATTTGTTTTGGACGGTAATTATAAGATGAGAATAAATCCCGCCAGATCGTGCGAAGTATAAAATCAGCAAGAATCGTAGTAAGCAAGAGAGTCTAGAGAGTCGACCGATAGTAGGGTCACGTGACAACACTTGCATCCCAAACATACGATAACGAATTGACGTAAGCTGCGGGGGATTAAAACCTTTTTAAAAGGACCTTACGCAAACACGACGACAACGGCAACGAGAATGTCACCAAACAAAAGGTTTAATGAGCAAAACAATAGTTGTGCACGTGAGTTACAATTCTTTGTACATTTCTTTGCCGTCCTCTGCAGAACAGCAACGTGAAATGACCAATTTCTTCTGCGTTGTTTGGAGAACGTGAACCACAACGGCTATTTTTCGTATTTCTATCTGAAACTGAACGCATTCGTAGCATATTCAGCAGGGGCAAGTTTTAATACCAACAAACACACTGAATAGATTTAAATAAATGAGAAACTCCAAAGTAAAATAGAAACACATTTTTATATTACTAGGCGTCGTCCTCGCCGTCGTCGTCGTATATGCGTAGGGTCACTAAAATCACTTTGACCTAGCCTGCCTAGGAGCGCAGACGTATTTCCGGTTGTCACCAGAAATACGTCAGTGTTCACAATCTATCTCCTTCACATGTCAGTTTGCCTGCGTAGCAAGCGTTCCCGTACCAGCCGAACGAAATATCGGGCCGCGAGAAGGAGTTTTCGCATTATATTAGGCAACGGCAACGGGAACGTCACCAAACAAATGGTTTAATGACCAGAACAATAGCTGTGCACGTGCATTATAAATCTTTGTACATTTCGTTGCCGTCTCTGCGAAACAACAACGTAAAATGACCAAGTTTTGCGTTTTTTGGAGAACCCATGCCTCGTCCGCAAATATTTTGGATTTCCTCGTTATGGAATTGATCGCTGGTATTTACATATTTAGTTTGAGCGGTCTTTAGACAGATTTTCGCTCTGAAAAGTCAAGAGTAAAATTTAAATCCATTTTTGCTAGGCGTTGTCCCTGGCGTCGCCGTCGTCAGTGCTTAAGTAGGAAGTTTACGAAACCACGACGGCAACGGCAACGACAACGTCTCTGAACAAAAGAATTAATGAGCAGAACAATAGCTGTGCACGTGCGTTATAACTCTGTACATTTCTTTGCACGGTCCACTGCGAAACAACGACGTGAAATGACCAAATCTTGCGTCGTCTGGAGAACGTGGACCACGACGGCCAAATTTTAATTTTTTTTTTTTTCAAATTTATGGCTGTGTTCCGGATCTAGTTTTGTGATAGTTTTGACGGTAATAAACAAAGTAAGTGATTTTAGTGACCCTACGCATATACGACGACGACGGCGAGGACGACGCCTAGTAATATAAAAATGTGTTTCTATTTTACTTTGGAGTTTCTCATTTATTTAAATCTATTCAGTGTGTTTGTTGGTATTAAAACTTGCCCCTGCTGAATATGCTACGAATGCGTTCAGTTTCAGATAGAAATACGAAAAATAGCCGTTGTGGTTCACGTTCTCCAAACAACGCAGAAGAAATTGGTCATTTCACGTTGCTGTTCTGCAGAGGACGGCAAAGAAATGTACAAAGAATTGTAACTCACGTGCACAACTATTGTTTTGCTCATTAAACCTTTTGTTTGGTGACATTCTCGTTGCCGTTGTCGTCGTGTTTGCGTAAGGTCCTTTTAAAAAGGTTTTAATCCCCCGCAGCTTACGTCAATTCGTTATCGTATGTTTGGGATGCAAGTGTTGTCACGTGACCCTACTATCGGTCGACTCTCTAGACTCTCTTGCTTACTACGATTCTTGCTGATTTTATACTTCGCACGATCTGGCGGGATTTATTCTCATCTTATAATTACCGTCCAAAACAAATTCTGGAGATGAACTGCGGCACGCGGTAATGCACGTGAACCGGCTTGAGATATGGGACCGCGAAAAAACAGCCTCATATGTTACTCGATCCCAGTTGGTGAATTAATATTCTGGAGACATTTTCTTCGAATTAGAACGCAAATTTTAAACTTGGAATTGATTGCTGTTGTTGTTTTCTTTTTGTTTGGTTTGACTTTCTCAGTGTCGTTAACAACTATTCTTTCATATAGATTTCATTCTCAATCTTAAAATGCAGGGTAATTAATGTGTTTGCTGCCCGAATATTTAAGAGTGTTTTGACGATTTTTTAGACGAAAGAGAAAGGGACCTAGGCTTAATAGAGAAAACAACTGAATAAGTGTAAAATTAAAGCAAAACTTTTCTACCATAGACTATCCCGCCTCGTGTTCAGGAAAATCTCATATATGGCAGTCCGGCTTTTCAGTTTTTCTGCATTAGTTCGAATTAAAAAAAGACCTGAAACTCCGATCGCCCTCCGAAGATATTATGTTATTTGTTAATTTAATTCACCTTGTAAACTATCAATTTTGACGACTCGCTGCTTCACAAACATTTATTTTAAATTTGGTCCTAGCTGGAAGTTTATAAGTAGTTAAGTTAAACGAATATTCTCTAGTTGAAGATTTTTCTTCATTCCTCAACTCTTTTGTTTTAAAATTCGGCAGAGAACGAAGAATGACCATCCAAGAAGATTTAAATGTTTTCTTTACATATCAATGCTTACTAAATTCAGAGTGAGATGAAATTAATTTGCGTTTTTCGGAGCGCCTGTCGGCTTGATCTGGGAGAAAGTTTCTTGTCTATTTAGGTCTTCAGCAGCTGCAATTCACAATCACCATAAAGTTCTCGATCAGGCATGTTTCATGTCTGATTTCCGTGTTGTATCTTCCCTCAACTATTTTTTAACATCTGCTTCAACGTCACATACGTTTCAGACCTCGTTAAAATTGAGGCAGAAACTTAATCAACACATAAAGCACTTTAGTTTTATTCACTATAACTAAAATCATTTATATTCTTTCTAGTTATCATTTCATTTTTATTTTATCCACTGGCGTCAGTGATCATAAACAGGCCATAAATTTTTCAGCGATGAATTTCTGGAAGGAAGTTAGCAAACAGAAGTAAACGCAGGCGGTACTCTTTGACAAGGTTCAAAAGAATAAATTGTGATGATGAAGTCTTCTCTGACGCAAAGGACAGAAATTGTCTTTTTGTGCAAGTTTATGTAAAATTATTTTTCTTTAAACATGAAATGTTTAATTTGGACTATTGACATTTAGCATAATGTCGTGCTAAAGCTAAAGAAGCTTTTTAAAAAAACTGGCTCGTCAACAAAAGAGACTTGCACATGTACAAACACGTTTTTGTCACCTTTAAGTCTTTATGACAGTCCGGAAAATTCATCCCCTTTGTGACACTAAAGCAATGAATAAATTGCCCTTTTGTTTCCATGGCGACAGCAGCAGCTGATGGTTTTCATTCTTTTAAAATCTAGACAACAATTACTTTTTTGTTTTGGAAATCAGGGTGCTTGTTTTATTAAGGGTTTCAAGCACGGACATTCCGCTCGAATCAGATGTTTGGAAAATGGACAGCCCGAGTTTCGATCTAGGCTCGTGGAGTTCAAGTCCATTTCTTTATCGGGAAGGGGAAGATTTTCTTGGGCAGACGGTCAACACTTTTTTCGATGAAGATCTTAGCTTCGATTTTGTTGACACTTTTGAAGCAGGTTTTTCGATGTCTGGGAGAACTGATGGAGTGTCGGCGAGAGCGACTCATGAGAAAGATCAGTATTTAATGAGCGAGAGCCCGGTCCTTTTAACATCACCGCGAGGACACGACAGTAGTTCGGAAAAAGAGTTGAATATCACCGATAGCGCTGAATCGGTTTTTGTCAGTAGAAGCGAGCACGTGAAGCTGTCGCAAAGGGAAAACAGTGCTCCGCTACAAACAACAATTCCTAAAAACATAAATACTTGTACAAATCAAGTTGAACTAAGCTCTGAGACAGTGTTCTCAAGAACGGTGTCCAAAAATGCGGAAGAACGGAGACAAAACGCCACAACACAAGAAACGACGGAAACTGACAACGGGCTATCAAGAAGTCACGATAAAGATTGCGTTGAAACTGGCAGCCAAGGCGAGAAGATTGCAAACATTGGAACGCCGGCTGCTTTGCGCGAAGATCTCGGAAATAACTCCCAGCAAAACACGCATATTCATAGCAGTGTACACGAAAGAGCAACATTCGACAATTTCAAGTTATTGTCGCTTGAACATACAACCTGTGACAAAGACCGTGACTATGCAATAATTAAGGGTCGAGAAAGCCTCAGGGCAGCAGACCCCGAGAAAGAGGACAATAGCCCTTCTTTTGGGTTGAAAAATTCTGGTTTTAAACGTTGTGTCGTTCCGAAGACGTTTTATTCTCCTTTTTGGACACCAGAGAAAAGTACAGCGAGACAGAAGAAAAAACTGGAGGATGGGTTTATTAATGCGCGGCGGAAGGTGGACATTTTATACTGCTGCCATTGCAAATCCCAAAAGCGTGGTGCTAAGAACATACAAATTACAATGAAGCCTACACAGAGTACATTAACCACAAGTCATAAAGACAGTAACAGGTATATCGATTTTCTAAAACGTAGTTCTGTCGCCGTAAGATCTCAAGGACAACACCGTAGAGCTTACAACAAAACAATTAGTGGAGGGATATCAAGACACGGGTACATCTGTAATGAGTCAAACGCGGATGATAAATGGATTTCTTTGCCAACAATTGACACATCAATTCGTCAGAAAGCTTTGAGTAGCAGAGACATTGGTGGAACGCTTTCGATTGCTCCTATAAATGGCCTGATAAATAAGTACAAAGGAAGACATTTCGATCTCGTTGAGCAACAGAAAAGATACCAGCTTAAACCTTTTAAATAGATATCTGTTCGCGGATGCATTATACAATTCCAGTGATTAACACCTCATCGGCAACCGCATATTAGCAAACGGCTTTACCGCAAAGCAATTGGGGGCACATTACTATACAGTTTTCGCTGTCTCAGCCAAAAAATGGCAGCACCTTTCGGCAGAGTTGGATCCGCTTTCAAAGAAATTTGCTTATATAGATTGTTTAAAAGCTCTGAATCGATGAAAGTTTTAATTTGCTGCCTTCGTAATGATGTCGGTTGCTTCATTAATTTTCAAAAATTCTAATCCCTCCCCATTGAAAACGTTAAAGCGAGAAAACAAAGCTTTCCTTTTTGTATTTTAGATGCAAATTAAAATAAAATCAGTATATTACCATTTTTCAATTTACTCAGTGATTTTTATCTCAAAATAAATCCATTAAAAATCATTTCAGTATATTTTTAATCCCGATGCCTCTTTTCGCAGCTAATTAAAATATAGATTTGATTTGCGAATGCTGTATGGGCTAAAATTAAAAGCCACTTATCAAAGGAACAAAGAAGACTGTTTTTTATTCAGTAGAGTGCATTAATTCACAATCATGGAGTACAAAAAGACGAAGTTATTACACTGACACTTTTAATAAAAGAAACGCTCGCTTTAGCTTGTGTTTTTACTGTTCTTTCGTGCTGTCAAATCATCCTGTCATGGTGTCTTTAATTATGCTTCGCCTAAAAATGACCTGTTCGCTGAAAATTAAGTGCCGTGGATCGTGAAAATTTAATTGATTTTTATGCCGACTCATCATCAGCAAGAAACGCGAAGTGTTCGGTTCTCCCTGTCAAGACGTGATAAATTAAGACTTGACTAAAAAATTTAAAAGCTCTTTTTGCTAAAGGCCTGGCTAAACTAGGAAACATTGTTGCCGAAAATTAGTCACGGAGGGAAATGTTTCCCAGTTTAGCCAAGTGAAAAATACATGTTGCAAAAAACAAGTTTTGCTGCTCGGAAAAAAAAAATTGTTTTTGCCTCAAGGCAAAAACCATTTTCGCTTTCCGCTCGCACATGTTGCTTCCGGACTAAAGATGTGTTTCCCAGTTTAGCCGTCATGAAGACAATAGGGAGTTTTAGCAATGACGACGGCGACGGCGGGACGACGCCTTGTGAAAAATGAATTTATATTTTACCTTTGAATGTAGCAACTTTGTAAATCTGTACAGGTACACCTATCGGTCAAAAAACTTGCTCAGGCTAAACATGCAGCTACAGCGTTCAGTTCCAAAACAAGATATGAAAAATTAACCATTGCGGTTCGCGTTTTCCAAAATACGTAGAACTTGGTCATTTCACCGGCGTTGTTGTTCCGCAGAGGACGGCAAAGAAATGTACAGAGATTCAAAATGCACGTGCATAGCTATTGTTTTGCTCATTAAACCTTTTGTCTGGTGTCGCTCTCGTCGCCGTCGCCGTCGCCGTCGTGGTTTGCTAAAGGGAACTCCCTATTGACTAGGTTCCAATGCTTCTGCGAGCGTACAACAATGGCTGACCGCGTAGTCGAAATAGTAGACCCACAAGGAAGTCATGGAGAAAAGAAGGGAAGGAAAGAAAGGAATTCGAAGGTCGAGGGCAGAGAGTTACTGATTAGTTACCTTGTACGAGGAAAGAGCCTGCTTTTGGGATGTAACATGAATATGAAGAAAAAGGATGTGGCATGACGATGCACTGATGTCAAACACCAGGGACCCGCTTCTCGAAATCCCCAGAAACTTTTCGTGCCCGGAAAACCATTTTTAGTTCATCTGTATCTAAAAGCGGAGAAGTGTATACGCCTGAAATTTCTTGTATGAAGAGACCCTCTGTTCATATTAAGAATACATGATTAAAACAGCTAGCTCTGTAATCGTAAGGTTCGAGATTTTGCTATGGCTTTTACGGGCCCGAAAAGTTTCCTGGACTTTCGAAGCTTTAACGAGAAACGGGCCACAACACTGTGTTGTTCAAAGCCCGACTAAGCTAACCCAGGATTAGCCACAATTTTAATTTCAGGTTTGTAACTTATCGTCGAGGTTTTCTGCTTATATTGTTTGGCCTTCTGTTTTGAGCTTGAGTAATTTCAACTTACACGAGATCATAAGAAGTGAAAAACATTTTTTTACAAGAAAAAATTAATACGTCGGTTGTAGTTTTAGTTGTTAGCGTTAACCGGCTTTCGAATGACCCGGTCCAGGGATCTAGGGACGATTACAAGGGAAAATTGAAACTGAGTTTCAGACTTCGGAAATAAATATATTGTAACGCACACGTTTTACCCTTTGTTTTCCGAAACAATATTTCCTCGTTTAGCCACAAGGTCAGCAAAACATTTTATTATCTTCGCGCTAATTTAGCCACCCTGGAAACAAAAAAGGGAACAATGTTTCCGCAACAATGTTTCCTAGTTTAGCCATGCTTTGAATCCGCTTAAGGAATTTAAGGACATTTAATTGTCTTCTTTTCTTTTTACTTAAGTGGTCTTCACTGTAAAAAATATTATTTCCCATACACAGAGCAAACACATTTCTTTACTGGTCTAATGGACCGGCTCGGGCCTTGCCTCAACATGCTCGAGAGCCGTTCTTATTTGATTTTACTCAGGAAAGAAATGCCATCCTACAAATAAATATACTCTCAGGGCCGTACCTAGAGTTTTTTGTCTGCGGGGGCAAACTCCACAAACCTTCACAGGGATCTCCCGTATACAGACAGGGTTTCTAGTTGGACGTTTTGTTTTCACCCCTGTTAGTTTTCCTGGCGGGGGCAACTGTCCCCCCCCTGCCCCCCCGCTATGTACGGCCCTGACTCTGC
>JAHPZR010038445.1:0-10580 GCA_019787425.1 Platygyra sinensis | reverse complement strand
TAGTGACCCTACGCATATACGACGACGACGGCGAGGACGACGCCTAGTAATATAAAAATGTGTTTCTATTTTACTTTGGAGTTTCTCATTTATTTAAATCTATTCAGTGTGTTTGTTGGTATTAAAACTTGCCCCTGCTGAATATGCTACGAATGCGTTCAGTTTCAGATAGAAATACGAAAAATAGCCGTTGTGGTTCACGTTCTCCAAACAACGCAGAAGAAATTGGTCATTTCACGTTGCTGTTCTGCAGAGGACGGCAAAGAAATGTACAAAGAATTGTAACTCACGTGCACAACTATTGTTTTGCTCATTAAACCTTTTGTTTGGTGACATTCTCGTTGCCGTTGTCGTCGTGTTTGCGTAAGGTCCTTTTAAAAAGGTTTTAATCCCCCGCAGCTTACGTCAATTCGTTATCGTATGTTTGGGATGCAAGTGTTGTCACGTGACCCTACTATCGGTCGACTCTCTAGACTCTCTTGCTTACTACGATTCTTGCTGATTTTATACTTCGCACGATCTGGCGGGATTTATTCTCATCTTATAATTACCGTCCAAAACAAATTCTGGAGATGAACTGCGGCACGCGGTAATGCACGTGAACCGGCTTGAGATATGGGACCGCGAAAAAACAGCCTCATATGTTACTCGATCCCAGTTGGTGAATTAATATTCTGGAGACATTTTCTTCGAATTAGAACGCAAATTTTAAACTTGGAATTGATTGCTGTTGTTGTTTTCTTTTTGTTTGGTTTGACTTTCTCAGTGTCGTTAACAACTATTCTTTCATATAGATTTCATTCTCAATCTTAAAATGCAGGGTAATTAATGTGTTTGCTGCCCGAATATTTAAGAGTGTTTTGACGATTTTTTAGACGAAAGAGAAAGGGACCTAGGCTTAATAGAGAAAACAACTGAATAAGTGTAAAATTAAAGCAAAACTTTTCTACCATAGACTATCCCGCCTCGTGTTCAGGAAAATCTCATATATGGCAGTCCGGCTTTTCAGTTTTTCTGCATTAGTTCGAATTAAAAAAAGACCTGAAACTCCGATCGCCCTCCGAAGATATTATGTTATTTGTTAATTTAATTCACCTTGTAAACTATCAATTTTGACGACTCGCTGCTTCACAAACATTTATTTTAAATTTGGTCCTAGCTGGAAGTTTATAAGTAGTTAAGTTAAACGAATATTCTCTAGTTGAAGATTTTTCTTCATTCCTCAACTCTTTTGTTTTAAAATTCGGCAGAGAACGAAGAATGACCATCCAAGAAGATTTAAATGTTTTCTTTACATATCAATGCTTACTAAATTCAGAGTGAGATGAAATTAATTTGCGTTTTTCGGAGCGCCTGTCGGCTTGATCTGGGAGAAAGTTTCTTGTCTATTTAGGTCTTCAGCAGCTGCAATTCACAATCACCATAAAGTTCTCGATCAGGCATGTTTCATGTCTGATTTCCGTGTTGTATCTTCCCTCAACTATTTTTTAACATCTGCTTCAACGTCACATACGTTTCAGACCTCGTTAAAATTGAGGCAGAAACTTAATCAACACATAAAGCACTTTAGTTTTATTCACTATAACTAAAATCATTTATATTCTTTCTAGTTATCATTTCATTTTTATTTTATCCACTGGCGTCAGTGATCATAAACAGGCCATAAATTTTTCAGCGATGAATTTCTGGAAGGAAGTTAGCAAACAGAAGTAAACGCAGGCGGTACTCTTTGACAAGGTTCAAAAGAATAAATTGTGATGATGAAGTCTTCTCTGACGCAAAGGACAGAAATTGTCTTTTTGTGCAAGTTTATGTAAAATTATTTTTCTTTAAACATGAAATGTTTAATTTGGACTATTGACATTTAGCATAATGTCGTGCTAAAGCTAAAGAAGCTTTTTAAAAAAACTGGCTCGTCAACAAAAGAGACTTGCACATGTACAAACACGTTTTTGTCACCTTTAAGTCTTTATGACAGTCCGGAAAATTCATCCCCTTTGTGACACTAAAGCAATGAATAAATTGCCCTTTTGTTTCCATGGCGACAGCAGCAGCTGATGGTTTTCATTCTTTTAAAATCTAGACAACAATTACTTTTTTGTTTTGGAAATCAGGGTGCTTGTTTTATTAAGGGTTTCAAGCACGGACATTCCGCTCGAATCAGATGTTTGGAAAATGGACAGCCCGAGTTTCGATCTAGGCTCGTGGAGTTCAAGTCCATTTCTTTATCGGGAAGGGGAAGATTTTCTTGGGCAGACGGTCAACACTTTTTTCGATGAAGATCTTAGCTTCGATTTTGTTGACACTTTTGAAGCAGGTTTTTCGATGTCTGGGAGAACTGATGGAGTGTCGGCGAGAGCGACTCATGAGAAAGATCAGTATTTAATGAGCGAGAGCCCGGTCCTTTTAACATCACCGCGAGGACACGACAGTAGTTCGGAAAAAGAGTTGAATATCACCGATAGCGCTGAATCGGTTTTTGTCAGTAGAAGCGAGCACGTGAAGCTGTCGCAAAGGGAAAACAGTGCTCCGCTACAAACAACAATTCCTAAAAACATAAATACTTGTACAAATCAAGTTGAACTAAGCTCTGAGACAGTGTTCTCAAGAACGGTGTCCAAAAATGCGGAAGAACGGAGACAAAACGCCACAACACAAGAAACGACGGAAACTGACAACGGGCTATCAAGAAGTCACGATAAAGATTGCGTTGAAACTGGCAGCCAAGGCGAGAAGATTGCAAACATTGGAACGCCGGCTGCTTTGCGCGAAGATCTCGGAAATAACTCCCAGCAAAACACGCATATTCATAGCAGTGTACACGAAAGAGCAACATTCGACAATTTCAAGTTATTGTCGCTTGAACATACAACCTGTGACAAAGACCGTGACTATGCAATAATTAAGGGTCGAGAAAGCCTCAGGGCAGCAGACCCCGAGAAAGAGGACAATAGCCCTTCTTTTGGGTTGAAAAATTCTGGTTTTAAACGTTGTGTCGTTCCGAAGACGTTTTATTCTCCTTTTTGGACACCAGAGAAAAGTACAGCGAGACAGAAGAAAAAACTGGAGGATGGGTTTATTAATGCGCGGCGGAAGGTGGACATTTTATACTGCTGCCATTGCAAATCCCAAAAGCGTGGTGCTAAGAACATACAAATTACAATGAAGCCTACACAGAGTACATTAACCACAAGTCATAAAGACAGTAACAGGTATATCGATTTTCTAAAACGTAGTTCTGTCGCCGTAAGATCTCAAGGACAACACCGTAGAGCTTACAACAAAACAATTAGTGGAGGGATATCAAGACACGGGTACATCTGTAATGAGTCAAACGCGGATGATAAATGGATTTCTTTGCCAACAATTGACACATCAATTCGTCAGAAAGCTTTGAGTAGCAGAGACATTGGTGGAACGCTTTCGATTGCTCCTATAAATGGCCTGATAAATAAGTACAAAGGAAGACATTTCGATCTCGTTGAGCAACAGAAAAGATACCAGCTTAAACCTTTTAAATAGATATCTGTTCGCGGATGCATTATACAATTCCAGTGATTAACACCTCATCGGCAACCGCATATTAGCAAACGGCTTTACCGCAAAGCAATTGGGGGCACATTACTATACAGTTTTCGCTGTCTCAGCCAAAAAATGGCAGCACCTTTCGGCAGAGTTGGATCCGCTTTCAAAGAAATTTGCTTATATAGATTGTTTAAAAGCTCTGAATCGATGAAAGTTTTAATTTGCTGCCTTCGTAATGATGTCGGTTGCTTCATTAATTTTCAAAAATTCTAATCCCTCCCCATTGAAAACGTTAAAGCGAGAAAACAAAGCTTTCCTTTTTGTATTTTAGATGCAAATTAAAATAAAATCAGTATATTACCATTTTTCAATTTACTCAGTGATTTTTATCTCAAAATAAATCCATTAAAAATCATTTCAGTATATTTTTAATCCCGATGCCTCTTTTCGCAGCTAATTAAAATATAGATTTGATTTGCGAATGCTGTATGGGCTAAAATTAAAAGCCACTTATCAAAGGAACAAAGAAGACTGTTTTTTATTCAGTAGAGTGCATTAATTCACAATCATGGAGTACAAAAAGACGAAGTTATTACACTGACACTTTTAATAAAAGAAACGCTCGCTTTAGCTTGTGTTTTTACTGTTCTTTCGTGCTGTCAAATCATCCTGTCATGGTGTCTTTAATTATGCTTCGCCTAAAAATGACCTGTTCGCTGAAAATTAAGTGCCGTGGATCGTGAAAATTTAATTGATTTTTATGCCGACTCATCATCAGCAAGAAACGCGAAGTGTTCGGTTCTCCCTGTCAAGACGTGATAAATTAAGACTTGACTAAAAAATTTAAAAGCTCTTTTTGCTAAAGGCCTGGCTAAACTAGGAAACATTGTTGCCGAAAATTAGTCACGGAGGGAAATGTTTCCCAGTTTAGCCAAGTGAAAAATACATGTTGCAAAAAACAAGTTTTGCTGCTCGGAAAAAAAAAATTGTTTTTGCCTCAAGGCAAAAACCATTTTCGCTTTCCGCTCGCACATGTTGCTTCCGGACTAAAGATGTGTTTCCCAGTTTAGCCGTCATGAAGACAATAGGGAGTTTTAGCAATGACGACGGCGACGGCGGGACGACGCCTTGTGAAAAATGAATTTATATTTTACCTTTGAATGTAGCAACTTTGTAAATCTGTACAGGTACACCTATCGGTCAAAAAACTTGCTCAGGCTAAACATGCAGCTACAGCGTTCAGTTCCAAAACAAGATATGAAAAATTAACCATTGCGGTTCGCGTTTTCCAAAATACGTAGAACTTGGTCATTTCACCGGCGTTGTTGTTCCGCAGAGGACGGCAAAGAAATGTACAGAGATTCAAAATGCACGTGCATAGCTATTGTTTTGCTCATTAAACCTTTTGTCTGGTGTCGCTCTCGTCGCCGTCGCCGTCGCCGTCGTGGTTTGCTAAAGGGAACTCCCTATTGACTAGGTTCCAATGCTTCTGCGAGCGTACAACAATGGCTGACCGCGTAGTCGAAATAGTAGACCCACAAGGAAGTCATGGAGAAAAGAAGGGAAGGAAAGAAAGGAATTCGAAGGTCGAGGGCAGAGAGTTACTGATTAGTTACCTTGTACGAGGAAAGAGCCTGCTTTTGGGATGTAACATGAATATGAAGAAAAAGGATGTGGCATGACGATGCACTGATGTCAAACACCAGGGACCCGCTTCTCGAAATCCCCAGAAACTTTTCGTGCCCGGAAAACCATTTTTAGTTCATCTGTATCTAAAAGCGGAGAAGTGTATACGCCTGAAATTTCTTGTATGAAGAGACCCTCTGTTCATATTAAGAATACATGATTAAAACAGCTAGCTCTGTAATCGTAAGGTTCGAGATTTTGCTATGGCTTTTACGGGCCCGAAAAGTTTCCTGGACTTTCGAAGCTTTAACGAGAAACGGGCCACAACACTGTGTTGTTCAAAGCCCGACTAAGCTAACCCAGGATTAGCCACAATTTTAATTTCAGGTTTGTAACTTATCGTCGAGGTTTTCTGCTTATATTGTTTGGCCTTCTGTTTTGAGCTTGAGTAATTTCAACTTACACGAGATCATAAGAAGTGAAAAACATTTTTTTACAAGAAAAAATTAATACGTCGGTTGTAGTTTTAGTTGTTAGCGTTAACCGGCTTTCGAATGACCCGGTCCAGGGATCTAGGGACGATTACAAGGGAAAATTGAAACTGAGTTTCAGACTTCGGAAATAAATATATTGTAACGCACACGTTTTACCCTTTGTTTTCCGAAACAATATTTCCTCGTTTAGCCACAAGGTCAGCAAAACATTTTATTATCTTCGCGCTAATTTAGCCACCCTGGAAACAAAAAAGGGAACAATGTTTCCGCAACAATGTTTCCTAGTTTAGCCATGCTTTGAATCCGCTTAAGGAATTTAAGGACATTTAATTGTCTTCTTTTCTTTTTACTTAAGTGGTCTTCACTGTAAAAAAATATTATTTCCCATACACAGAGCAAACACATTTCTTTACTGGTCTAATGGACCGGCTCGGGCCTTGCCTCAACATGCTCGAGAGCCGTTCTTATTTGATTTTACTCAGGAAAGAAATGCCATCCTACAAATAAATATACTCTCAGGGCCGTACCTAGAGTTTTTTGTCTGCGGGGGCAAACTCCACAAACCTTCACAGGGATCTCCCGTATACAGACAGGGTTTCTAGTTGGACGTTTTGTTTTCACCCCTGTTAGTTTTCCTGGCGGGGGCAACTGTCCCCCCCCCTGCCCCCCCGCTATGTACGGCCCTGACTCTGCTAAACTAAATGAAGAACACTATTGCGTGATATCATGATAGAGAGTTTATTAAGTTTTAAACTTAACAGCTAATTATATGAACGCTCTACACTGCAAATAGATATGTAAAGATTAAGTCACGGGCTGTAATGAGCAACAAATTATTGATCAATTAAAAAAAATATCCCACAGAATTGCAATTGACTATTGTCCCCTATTTACAATGGTATATACGAAACAGCCCTCCATTCTGTTCGTTTGGAATAAAGTTAATTGAAACTTATGAAAGAGAACCCCTGCATCACTGCTCCTTTTTGCAAACCTGCTGCAGGTAAACATTAAGAATTGTGAAAAGTCTCCTTTTATTTAAACCAAAATACATCCCTTGAGTTTTCCGACCTTGTTGCATGGCCAGACTTCCCTAATATATCTCATACAACTCGTGAAAAACCACACACTGACCGTCAAATGTCACAGGTGCATAGTTGACGAGACATTCGCAACGTGAAGTGGTGAATCTGCTTCTAATTCAAATTCCCAATAGCAGTATCATTACTAATTAATCTATCAATTCTACTGTTCAATTTTTAAAGCTAAGCCATTTGATGCTAGGTGAGGTCATATCAGGTGCAGTAGTGTTATACAATGTCTACGGTAATGTCACGTCATATCTCGTCATGTCACGTAATGTTCACAAAGTGCCACGTCATGTTGCGTCATGTCACATCGTGTCACGTGAAGTCATGTCACGTCACGTCATTATGTTGTGTCATGTCATGTCATGTCATAGGCTCATGTTCAATGATGTGATGCGTCATTTCACACAATGTCACTTCTTGCTTCATTACACTTATTGTGAAGATGATCTCGTAACTTGGTGATGCCAAATAAGATCAGATGCAAAATAGGCAAAACCACGAGGAGGAAAACAGCTAACAGGCCTCCAATGGTCGGGTCGAAGTCGTTGTAATTTAGAGCTTCATATATGAAAGGGTCCCCTTGTATATTGGTGCCACCAAGGAGCCAATAAATAATGGAGAAGACGATGTAAATGACAAGGTATAGAAACGGATAAATCGAATGGAAGAGACGGATTGGAATGGCGCTCAGGCACGTGTCAAACACCATGAAGACAGAATTGAGCGCGTGCTTTGTGATATTATTTGTATCGATTGGGTCATCGCCTACTAACACGGTCCAGTACCCCGCGGTTATCCACACACCTGCAGTTGCAGAGATGACGTAGAGAAACCACAGCAACTTGTGGTGAAACCGCAGGGCGTCTTTCTCGCGGGCTTCTTCGCGTTCCACTGCTCCGTAGTCGTTGCCGTCAAGGTGCCCCATTTCCATCTCCACCACTTGATTCCCTGGAGTGGTCTGCGTGGTATTCTTCATGTCTTTATAAAGGGCAATGCAAGAGAGCGTTGTTGCATACACAAAGTAGATGTTTAGTATGGTGAACGACCAGTTGGTTAAGAAGATGAACAGCTTGGCTCCGAACTTGTGGATGTTGTAAATGAGCCATGCAAAGTTGTAAGCAGAGATGATCAAGCGAATCACAACAAAAACCGGCAGGGGCAGCCACTGAAAAAGAAAGAGACGTGTCAGTGCTAAAATAGCAGAGTTAGAATAGCAAACAACTTATTTGGTGCCCGAGCTCTGGTGCTAGCCTGAGCACCGGCACAAATTAAAAGATGTTGCGTCCACTGGGCACTCCAAAGACCAAAATATCATTCAGCTCGAGTATAAGGTCGAGGCATTGTACCCGGACACGGGCACTGGCCTCGAATTCTGGTGTGAGTGCCTAGCTAAAAAAACGTTAAGTTAGAAATTCGTGCCCAACGAGAACTGTACTCTGGCGCTGTGTCTGGGCACTGAATGTGAATATATCACGTGTTACTTCCAGGCTTCTTAGGCCTTTTGCTGATCAGTACTTTAGAAAAGTTGCAACTTTCTCCTGCCGTAAACTGTATTCACGTTGTGAGATGCAAAATATCTGTAATTGAATTAATTGCGATGACAGTTGACGTGAATTATGTCAGTCTTCAGTTATGAGGTTTTGTAAGAACGCAGCTATCGCAATTGCAATGAACCCTTGTTGCAACTGATATGTATTAAAAAATATTCGTGACTATTTTCGTAAATTGTGATGACACCTGTCGAGAATTTTTAATGTACATGTATTTTAAAAGAATATAACAGTCGGTGTCACAATTCTAAATGGCTCTCACTAGAGCAGTTTTCAAGAGAGTATCGTGCACAAGGCCAAAACTAGAGTAATCACAGTGACCAATCACGAAGGACACAGACAATACAGTGAACCAATCAAAACTCAAACCAAACATGTGTAGCCGACACAAAGGGTGCGAAAAAGTGAGCGAGTAAGATTAATTTAGGTTCAGTAGTTACTAAAATTGCGATTGAGAGAGTTAGAATGAAATGTTACACTCAACAACTCGCTTTTATTCAAATATGTCGAAATTTGTTTCTTTCGTAAGTCTCAAACTGTCAGTTGCTAAAATATCGACGAAAAGACGTCAGCGTTGTGTGCATGAAACTTTAGAAAACCCTGTGCTCTCCGGGTTGCCATGCGGGGGCACGCCACATAGGGCGGCAATTTGAAATGCAAAGAATGTACCTCTGAAACGATGGGTAGTCAAGCGAAATGGTGGCTAAACAAGATATAACTATATCGCCTGCGCTTTCCTTAGTTTCTGCGTGTGGCAAGTAGCGATATTTCTACGCTCCCCCAGGGTGGGATGTTAGTACATTGCAACCGTTAACCCTCGGCATTAAATTTGCCAGCATTCACCCAAGCCAGGCCAGAGTTCAAAGAGTTGATCGTGTCATCCACCGGGTTGGATTGTGTACTGTGCTGAGCTTGTTTTGTTAACTCCTTTTTCACTGGATAGCGGTCAGAATCCGTTTGATAGCGTTTAATCCACAGCCGGTTTGAACACCTGGGTCCTTCGTCCCGGTGTATGCCATTTGCTGACTACAGACTTCATAATTGTAATTTGAACTATAAATATCTTAATTTTTTCCATTTCCATTATCGCTGGTATCTAACCGTATACAGATTAACCCGGGGGATATTTAGGCCTTGATGTAGTATGCAGTCTGCATGTCTGCAAATGTTATACACTGGTGCCTCTATAAATGATACCGTCAAGTGTTTTCCCCAAAACCGCAACACATATGATCAACAGATTAATCGCAGTCCGGCGCTCTAACCATCAACCATATGCATCCGTATCTTTACTTACTTAAGGTAAAAATGATGTGAATCATAATTAAACGATAGCCTTTCAAATCTTCCAAAATATGATGAATTCCTACAATCGAAAATCTTCGTACAGCCCTGGTCAGGGACATGCAATGGGTGTAGTAACATTTATCAGTTCATCGACTGGCGATTCGATGTGACCTCATTAAAATATTACACTGATCGCATCAAGAGGACGCAAGCAGATATGACATTTGAATGCTTTAGGCGATGCTCTTCTTTGGGTATTTTTCTTTATTTTCATTCCAGGTATAATTTCTGAAGTCGAAAGTAATAGCTTGTATTAAAACCTCTCTGAGGCGCAGCAGTCAATACCTTGTTAAACCATTTTCAGCATAAACTCAGTTAACCATATTTGCCACAGCAGCGAGCTTCGTGAACAAATATCAGAAGAAAACAACATTTAGAAACGTGTCTCTGACTTCGGTTGAAAATGAAGTCTGCATAGGGAAGATGGTCTTTATTGACAATTAAGGTTCATAATTCCTTACCACATCACTAACCTTCGCGAGTCGCCTAGTCACAGCCGTCATACATTATCAAGTTAAAAAATAAACATCACAATGTGACTTACCCTAGAGTCGATAAAATCACGGCGGACTGGATGCCAGAACTTGAAATTTCTAAGACGAAACTCTTCCCTACACATTTTAGGGGCTGCAACTTGTCGATCGCCTCGGATATAATATGCGTGTTTTGGAGTATCACTGAACTCGATGGCAACGTTTATATTCGCAAAGCAGTGGTCGAATTTGCGCAGCTTCAGAGATATGAATATTTACCATGTTTACACGGCCTTATTTTGCACACGGGCGTCAATTGCAACTTTAAGTCAACCGGAAATGTCGGCCTGACTATATGACGTTCAATCATTTATTGACGTCAACATTGATTTCGTTGTTTCTAAAGTATTTATAACAGGTGTGATGCAGAAACGATTTCGTGAAAAATAAGAATAGGTTTCCTCACTGCGTAGA
>JAHPZR010038443.1:5000-11970 GCA_019787425.1 Platygyra sinensis | reverse complement strand
AATGTATATACTGTAGCTTATGATCACATCCTCAGTTATTCATAATGTTTCACAATTTACATCACTGAGCTAGATTTATTCAACACTTTTAAATCATTATCAAACTTTAATTGGAGGCATGGTGTTCAAACATGCAAATATTTCATTAGAGGGGTTTTCAATTGAGTGTCGTAAAACCAAAACCAAAGTAATTACTCTAGCCAAATTATCACAGAGAACACAGACAATACAGCGAACCAATCAAAACTTGAAGTAATTACAGGTAGCTGATGCAAAGCGCGGGAAAATGCATGCAAATGCGTCACAATTGGTTTTTGTGTACTTCTGACTGGATGAAAACGAGGCGCGAATTTTTAAAGCCAATCATGCAGCGTAGAAAGTGCAAAACCAATTACTTTTCAACACTCCAATGAACTGCTCTATCCTAAATCTTTCTTTTTATGTGTTAGTTCCTGTACAGTTATAAGTAGTTCTGTAAGTTGGTTACAAGTAAGTAAAGTCGTAAAGTAACTGAACAACCCATGTACATGTAGGAAGTTATGTAATAGAGTATGCTGATGATTACCAGAAAAAAAATGGGTTTGGTCCTTGAATATACAGCCATTTATTTGCAATTGTATTACCTGTATGTATTTTTGTAAAGTCATACTCTTTATGGTTAACACATTTTAACTGAATTTACCTGTAGCCTGCATATAAAGACCTGTTTGATCTTGTTGGCTAAACTCTGTAGGTATTAAAATGGTAAATTTCTGCCAGCAGGTTCTTATACATTGGTTTTCACTGTAGTTTATTTTTGCCCTGCTTACAGTGTACTGTGTATCATTTTGTGTCCTCTTAGAGGGTAACAAACTCAACCGGGGCCACCAACATTTTTCATTGAACATTGGTCCATTTTAGTCTTGAACTAGTGAGACAATCTCAGATAGTGCAGAGTGTTATGCAGGACTGTAAGTACGTTTTGAGTCATCTGCTGCTTGTATGTAACTTGTTAGTTCAAGGCCCAAAAATAACTTACAATTACTGTTTGTCAAGACGGTTTTAAATTTTACTGTGGTGTTTTACGTTGAATTTCGTTCATTTTAAATTCATTGATACGTTGAACTAGCAAACGTGATAATTTTATTTTTCAACGCCAACATTTGTAACTTGATACTTTTGTTTTCCTCGCAAAGTTTGTAACATGATACCCTTGTTTTCTCAAAAGATAAAAAAGGAAAATACGCTCGCTTTTTTCCTGCTGGAGAAAAATGAAATAATGTTATTAACTTATAAAAAAAATGGAAAAGGAATGATTTTGTTTCATTCAAGAGGCAAATTTTCATATCATCCATAAACAGTTACTAATTTAATTATCAAATAGTCACGTCGTGTCTCGGAATAGCACGTTCTTATTAGGTTGCCACCGTTGGTGTTAACAATAAACCAGTTCACAATACACAGTGATATCGATTAATACAACCGAGAAGCGTTTCAACTTGACCGATATTATATCTTACATCGGTGAATGAGTCCCCTCAAAGACTGACTTAATTTATTTGCGGTTTCCGTAAGTGCCACAGTGTCTGCAGAAATATTTGAGAAGTTTCTTTTGTCACGACATTACTACTTTTAAATTAATGTCGCTAACTCGGAAATGTTTTGGGTGAATACATTGTGAACTTCTTGTTCTCTTTCATTGGGGAAAAAAAAACAAGCGGCTGAGGAGATCCATTCGTTTCCCTCTTTAAAGCTTAGCAAACACGAAATAGTTTGAAAACAGCACGCGACATTTTTTAACCGAGTTAGGGATGATTCCAAAAGATGCGTTGTCACAAAAGCGTTCTTTGCACTAAAAGGGAGAACTGATATTACCTGAAATATAACTGCTATCGCCCGCTAAGACGAGAGTGTGGTATCGCATGCATGAATCTGAACTCGAGAACGGATTGTATCATGCTGACAGTGCTAGAGCGCATGCGTCTTACATGTTGTGTTCTACCACAAGGAAAAACACTTAACATTCCTTGTATAATTGTGTATGAAATGTATCGGTTACCTAACAAATAGTTAACACTAATGCTAATCAATCTGCGCATGCGCTTCGAGCAAATTGCTATTGTTCTTAAGAGAATAGTACCACTAGGATAACAAGGGAATATTGGAACCATATATAGTTTTGTGATGTTACTCCCAAAGTGATGTAAGTGTAGTACGTTTTAGGTAGCAATTAAAGGTACCTACCCCACCCCCTCAAAACAAGGCTAATTAATTAATTGAAATTAATTAAACAAACATTAAAGTTTACACCTTATTGCCATAGTGCCTATCCATAGTGCCATAGTGCTTTAGCGCGGTCAACCCCCAAACCATCCCAACAGTACACTCTGCACTAAAAATGTGTGGCGCCTTTCAATAAATATTTATTTGTCTCTTCATTGATGGAAATAAACAACTCTTTGCTGTAAGTCCCTCATTTATTTGTGATTGGTCCAAAATGAACAAATTCCGATTCTTTTGTTCCAAACTCGTCTTGTGATTGGCAGAAAAATCCAATGATGGCCTGACTGAAGAAAAAACAGACTCAACCCAAAATTGACTAATTTACGAATAGTATGTTTACTGAAGGACCCAACAGTCACTCGATGGTCGTGAATGTTGTTGTTTGAGGAGTCAACAATCACATGGTAATCTAATATTATATAGATTTAGGCCAGCCTAAAAGCGTAGCTCCATGGCCAGGTTGTTCAGTGCCCGATTCAGCTAACCAAGGAAGAGGAAGAATTTTGCTTTGGGTTTTGTGGTAAGGTTTTCTGTTTCTTGTTTGACCTTCTGTTTTGAGTTTTATAATCACCACATACACAAAACAAAGTAGCAAAAAAAAAAACATTTGTATAGAAGAAAAAGTTATAATTCAAATAAATTTTAATCCTGCCCTAGCGTTAACTGGCTTCCGGACAATCCTGCCCTGTTTTCAACAAGTTAGCCTGACATGAGCCCGCAATCCAATCGAAAATCCAGCACTTGGTCAGCGGTCAACTTTAAAAAAACACGTGACCTCGATGAGTTGTTGACTTGAGCCCGTTATATGGTCACGTGATACTGGTCAGCAGATACCTTGTTTTGACAGGTG
This sequence comes from Platygyra sinensis, assembly GCA_019787425.1. Taxonomy (NCBI): domain Eukaryota; kingdom Metazoa; phylum Cnidaria; class Anthozoa; order Scleractinia; family Merulinidae; genus Platygyra; species Platygyra sinensis. The sequence goes on along the minus strand of JAHPZR010038443.1, from coordinate 8,858 downwards.
GCAGTTGATCATAAGAGGGGTGTCCAATATCAAAGAACTACACGGTAAACCAAGACTGCATGTCTCTGTCAACCTATTAAATGGAGTATGGCCACCATGTTGCACGACTCCGCCATCGTGCGTACACGCCCATGAGCAATACTGCTGTCCATGATAACCATGAGAAAATCCATACATGGGTTTCTTTTTCCTATATGATTATGGGGCTCCGCTTGGCGGCCCTTTGGGCCGCTGGAGCTGTGCTAAAATACATTTTATGTTCAGAACAACTGCAATGTTGGAGACAAAACGGACTAAATATCAGTATTTGGACTCCACTATACCGAAACAAGGGGCTAAATAAAATATATAACTTCACTTTGATCGCTGAACTGTTATAACAGATCGCCAGCAGTTGATGCGACAGTTGACAAAATGGACTTTCATGACCAGCTACAATTTTGAATGCCAATAGGTTTTTGCAACATGTAACATTAATTCAAACAGGATTTTTCCCATGCTTACTACATATTACAGGGCATTAGGTATATAGGTTATAATATGGTTTTGAGTTAGATTCATTACTGCAACATTTTGTTATTATTCCATGAATAAAATTATGTTAGTATGTTTCATGCCATTTTGTCTTCAAAATACTTGGCTGTCATTCAGTAAATATATTTATTTTTCGCTCTGATTTTCAAAATTTTTGGGCCATCATTCAGAAAAATATTTACTTGCCTTTTTAGTGATGAAAATGAACAACATTTCGCCGTAAATAGAAGCATCGTAATCCACTTTCACATTGCCTTTCATATCAATTCCCAGTCAGATTTGACCCTCAATTATAAATGGCGTGAAAGAGACGAACTCCGATTCTTTTGTTCTGAATTCGTCTTGTGATTGGCAGAAAAACATTGGGTTGCCCCAGTTGAGTTTGTAACATTGTAATACCTTGCAAGTGAAACTCTCATCCTCCAACCTCCAGAAAAATGACTAACAGGTCTCTGTTGCATTTCTTTTGTAAATCCCAGACCCTGGATCAAAAAAACCTTTAATTACATCTTTAACACAAAAATCTATTTACATACATTAAACACAGACAAATGCAAAAGCTTCTCCAATAGCATTCTCTACATCTAGTATTCTCTTGTCTGTTTTTCCACTTTTGTTTGTATGAACCTGTAGGAAAAACTACCAGTACATGTACGTGTCATTACGCAAGGTTGAAATAAGATGTAATAATCAGGGTTTATCCAGTACAGGTCTTCACAAGAAAATCTCAAAGTGAGACCTTGTTGTATTTGACCAGGCAATATCAGCAAAATCAATGTGGCAAAGCCAAGGTTTGAGATTTTCCCTTACAGACTGAATGCTTGAGGTATACAAGTTGTATATTACAGTATACTGCTTTTTGCTCTGCTTTTGCAGGCCTGTATTTGGCCTGTGAGCAATTTACCGAAGACTAATGCCCTAGATTTAGCCAATCAGAACCTCTGTTACATCGGTTACAAACACAAGCAATATAATTATAAAACACATTATTTTAGTTCACACAAGACTATTGTCTAAATCATGTGACTTACTGCCAAGATCCTGCGGACTCGCGATTCTGCAGAAGCTGCACCAATAGCCTCTAATTCTACATACACCTAAAATATCATTACTATTATTACAATTTTGTACAGCTGTAGTACATATTCATGTAAGAAAGCAGTGTTTATGTTAGACTCATACAGTATGTAGCCATTAAAAGTACTCCAGTCGGACCAGTCTGACGTTTTAACATCCTGCATAGTGTTCTCACTAAAAGGATTGAGTTAAATATGTTTGTATGTATGTAATAATTAACAATTATTCTTTGAAATCGAGGTAAATATTCTGCCACTATTCACCGAGATTGAGAAGAATAATTGTTTTAGTATATACACAGGAAGTGATCTCAAAAACATTTTCAGAAGGAAACCATTAAAAATCGATTTAATTGACCTCCCAATTCATGCGTGGAAAACGTGCAAGCGGTACAAAGCATGCTCGAATTCGCGAAACTATTTACAGAATCTTTGAACATGGAAAATCTATAGTTAATATTCGAAAAAACCTCGTGACAGTCTAGAATAATGGTCCTTAGACACCACTCAAATCAGTGTGAATCAAAAGTATGCTTTATTTAAAAGCATGCTTTATTTTTGTTTGGCTTACTCATTATTCACTCGGTAGGGGGTGAATAATGCTCATTAGCCAGAGATAGCGAACCAATCAGTGCATGATTTCCAAGGGTAATCATGTCAACTTCGCATGACTTGTATTGCTTGCCATCAGTGAAGAAGCAGAAACATGACTTCCAAGTTTTTGAGTTCAATGTAATAAAACAAGTATTAGATTCGGTTTTTGTGATATCCAGAATAATCATAGACTCGATTTCCAGCCGTTATGGTGATTTATCCTCCTCCCAACTACGGCTGGATCACTGGTCCGTAGCGCTTGTCCGTGACGTCACATCCGGTTTTTATGCAAATTACCATGCGCGGAGGAAAAAATGGCGGAGTTTGTTGCTGCGCAAAAAATTAAACCTGGTCTAGGTGGGAATGTTTTGGATAGTCCAAGGAAAAGCGTAAAAAGAGACAGGGACTTTTTTCAAAGCTACCAGAAACCGTAGTCAGCAAGCATCTTGTTAAGAAGGGTATCTTTACAACGATTGTCACGAATCACTGAGCAAAAAAATATTTGAGTTAGTCGAAATCGTCGATCCTGCGCCCAAAAGAACTGTCTACTGAAGCCAGGAATCAAAAGCCAACGTTGCTTCATCAGCCTGCCTGTGTTGCAAGACATCCCTAGCAGACTAGAGGTTTTCCTTGCCAATTTACCATGCCGGTTCTACCACTATGTGTACAGTGTGTAGCATGACTGAATGTCACTTGTCCTACAGAATTTCCAAAGGAAAGAAGCTCCCGAGTTTAAAATGGAGGTAATGACTTTTTATTTTCTTGGTAAAAAAAGATACCACAGATTAAGGCTGCCAATTGCTATCCTGGTTTTAGTGATCCGACAATAAAGTGAACAAAATTTCATATGCAATTGTCGCCATCAAAATTCTTACGTTGCCATCTGATTTGGCTAAATGACTAAGAATGTTCTCCTGATTTAGGCTGTGTTCTTTGGGTTGATCTGAATAAGGATAAGTGATCCAAGATCTGCCTGGATCATGGTGCCTCAAGGAAACCAATGAATCCATAACCAGAATGGTCATAATCGGTAAAGAGATAGGAAAAAAGAGCAAAGGTGAGATTTGCATCACCACTGACAACTTGAACTGATTTGCAATGTTCTTTCCATTGAGAATCTGATGAAGAATGACAAACTCTTACATCTCCAAGGCTTAATATTCTGTCTTTGGTTTTCTTAGTTGCTGTTGTGTTACACACAACAAATAAAAGGGGACCTCTTTCAAGAGAATATATTTTACTTATATGAAAGCTATTTGTGGAATGCTTGCTCTCTCTTTTTTGGGCTGAAAAGCCCCTATACAAAAAAAATATTTTTGAATAGCCATTTAATGATTTGATATGTGTGTTTAAAAGAAATTACAAAAAGCCATAGAGAATGCTGAAAGGCCTGAATGATCACGAGAAAAAAATAATTGTCACAACTTAATAAACAGTGTTGAACTAAATTAAGATACTGTATAATACCATAACAGTATAGGATAGGTTTGATTGTATTGTTAAAGAAATTAAGGTCCAAAACTGAATAGTACATTTCTAACATGTATTTGTCATTTATATATCTCTGCAATATCAAAAGACAATATGAACATTAAAATCAATGAGCCTTTATTTTCAACCAGCAGAAGGTATTACACAATTACTTCAAGTGTGA
>JAHPZR010038443.1:0-2500 GCA_019787425.1 Platygyra sinensis | reverse complement strand
GCAAATTCACAAGTGGCCTGATTCATAGCAGGCCTTTGATTTGTTTTCACAAAAATGAAAACCAAACTAAGAAAAATATGGACTCTGTGTTTTTTTTCCTTATTGAACCAAAATAAAAGAAAAAGAATCCCATGAATTATGCCATTAATTACATGCACAGTAAGCATGGGCCAAAACAATGGGCATAGTAGACAATTGTTTGGTAAATTTGAAGCGCTGATTATTTTTATTACATCAATACCTTGTTCACAAAGAAGAACATCAATATTTGGTGGAATTGCAAGCTTTCTGGCAGCGATATGTGTCAGAAGAGTTGTTTTGCCCATCCTAAGGAAAAACGTAATTCAAAAAAATCAAATTTATTTCAATTTATCACCATCTAAATTTTTAAAACCTGGTAGAATCACAGTACTACAAATTGAAAGTAGAAACCTTTTGTTTCACAACATTACATGTACATTGTGTTATTGCAAGAATCTTGTATGGTAAATCTCAGACTTAGCAAACAAGTTAGCCAGGGACTTTCTCATCCTTGCAAAAGAAATCAAAACTGACATATGAGATTAAAAACTTAAAAAGAGGAGACAGTGTAACCAATAGAAATTGGGCTAAGATTCTGTCAGACTTGCACTTTTTTTGAAAGTGTATTTGTCACTGCTTATTGTAAAGTGAGGAAACATTACTGAGATGAACTAACATGTTTAAATTGTCATCTATACAATCCATCCATTTATTGTCTTTCTTTTCTTACCCATTTGGTCCTACTAAACCATAACGCCGACCAGCAGTGATGTTAAGATTTGCATTTACAAAAAGATCTTTTCCACGGGCAGAGATACTGAACTTTTCAACCTATAATAATCAAACAACCAAAGCAAATTCAACAGTACAGTAAATAAAATTATAATTTTAGAAAGTTTTACAGCACAAGCAGTAAAACACAGTTAATGGAGCATGACATGTAAACCTCGGAAACAGTTAGTTATTGTATTTAACTATGTTAGAACGTAACCAAATTATGTTTGGCACCCCCAGAGATCAAGGGGGATCCTTGAATGCTTTATTGTGTCAAGTGTTGCAAAAGATCATCTAGTCACAATATGATCTGCATCATGGCAGCTTTCATTTGGTTACACCCATAGATATGTCTAGCTATAAAAGCACCATTTCTCATTGTAAAAGCACTTTTCTTCGGTAGCATGCTTTACTCAGTAAGCTTGGTTCAAAGTAAAGAAAATCCCCACCCTCCCTCCCTGTGTGGAGGATAACTTGTTTGTCAATAAACCTGGTGGTCACCTCCTTCGGGGTTGGTGGTTAAGTCTTTGGGTAGCGACTTCCCCCAAGCTTTGGGCAGCATTCTGCTCCTTTATTTGTGCACCTGCCAATAGTCTTGTCTGATCTGGTACTGGCTTACCCAGCGCCAGGGAGATAAGTGAGGCTTTCAAGGTCGCGCGTTCACATTTGACCTGCCAATACTCTTGTCCGTTTCCAGTACGGGGTAGTGCTGGTGATAAGTGAGGCTTGAAAGGTCAGTGTTCACATTTGACCCGCCAATACTCTTGTCCGTTTCCATTGCGGGGGTAATGCTGGTGATAAGTGAGGCTTGAAAGGTCAGTGTTCACATTTGACCTGCCATACTCTTGTCCGTTTCCAGTGCCGGGGTAGTGCTGGTGATAAGCGAGGCTTGAAAGGTCAGCGTTTTGCTATATTGCTATATTGTGATCATGTTGACCTACCGATACTCTTGTCTGTTTCCAGTGCCGTGATGCTGGTGTAAGTGAGGCTTTAAAAGGTCATGCAAATCAAAGTCACACAAGATTGTGTCCCCCCACATTGGGCCAAATGATGTGTGGCTTTCTTCATCCATTCATATGGGTGCTATAATATGATTGGGCTATACTGTATAACACAAAAGCAAACTCCCATGGAACAGGGACATTAATAACAATTAACAATCCTTGCAGGAGGGTATAGGAGAAGAGGCAAGGACCCTGAAGATCCAGGCAGGAGGGAGATTATATTTGCTCTGGACTAGTCGTATCTCACTAGACAGCAATCAGTTACTTTTATTTTTACCTTAATATCTAATGCATTTTCCAGAACAGCAGTTTTTGTAGAGGATTCTTGTTGTGATACAGAAAATTGAGACCCAGCCACTTCTTGTGTTTCACTTTCAAATTTTGCCTTTAAAAAAGGAAGGAAAAGCCATAATGACATTGATCAAAATCTATTATAATCTATTAAATAAATACATGTAAATATTAAATAAATAAATAAATAAATAAATAAATTTATAACATAGATAGGACCCTGCGCGTGCTCTGATTGGTCAAAAACCTATGTTTTATCAGAGTATAAAACATAGAAAAAGCGTGTTTTATTGTTTTGCGCGCATAAAATCTATATCATAAAGCAAATGAAGAAGCCTAAGCCATGTATTACACTGTGATAAAACATTCCAGTCATTTGAGAACACTCGAGAAATATAGAAAACACTCGC